>JAABKJ010010635.1:0-10926 GCA_011634705.1 Andricus grossulariae
TTGATGAATTTGGAACTATTGGAAGAAGTAAGGAAGAATCAATATTTGAAGAAATTAAAGTGTTTTAAAAACCGGCATAATTTTTTCAAACATGTTTTTTAAAGAGTTTCAATTTTTTCGAAGAGGAGATTCACGATGTTTTATGAATTTGGACAAAAGGGAGAAATCACTATTTGAAAAATTTCAAAAGTGCACTTTTTTATCGTTCACACTTGACTATTGCTATAATCCAGCAATCAAATATTAAATTTAGTACAATTTTACCGACACAATTTTTTTTTTAAAGAGTTTCGATTTTTTCGATATTTTATGAATTTGGAAAAAGTAAAGGAAGAATCACTATTTGAAGAAATTCAAAAGTGCACTTTTAAATCACCCTTGATTTTTGCAAGAATCCAAAAATGAAATATTTAATCTGGTGGATGTTTTAAAAATCACTGTTTGAAAAATTTCAAAAGTGCACTTTTAAATCACTCACACTTGACTATTGCTATAATCCAGCAATCAAATATTAGATTTAGTACAATTGTACCGGCATAATTTTTTCAAGAATGTTTTTTAAAGAGTTTCAATTTTTTCGAAAAGGATTTTCGCGATGTTTTATGAATTTCGAAGAAGTAAATGAAGAATCACCATTTCAAGAAAATCAAAAGTGTACTTTTACATCACTCTTGATTTTTGCTAAAATCCAAAAATAAAATATTTAATTTGGTGGATGTTTCAAAAACCGGTGAAATTTTCTTTTTGTTCTTTCTTGAAGTTTTGATTTTTACGAATAGGAGATTCGCGATGTTTTATGAGTTTGAAAAAAAAGAGTGAGGAATGACTATTTTAAGAAATTCCAAATTATACTTTTCATTCACTCTTAATCATTGCTATAATCCAAAAATTAAATAATAAATCTGCTGGATGTTTCAAAAACCGGCACAATTTTTATGAAAATGTTTCTTGTAGAGTTTTGATTTTCGCCATAATTGATGAATTTGGAACTATTGGAAGAAGTAAGGAAGAATCAATATTTGAAGAAATTAAAGTGTTTTAAAAACCGGCACAATAATTTTTAAATCTTTTTTGAAGATTTCGATTTTTGCGAAGAGGAGATTCACTCTGTTTTATGAATTTGGGAAAAAAGAAGGAGAAATCGCTATTTGAAAAATTTCAAAAGTGCATTGTTTAGTCACTCATACTTGACTATTGCTATAATCCAGAAATCAAATGTTAAATTTAGTACAATTTTACCGACACAATTTTTTTTTTTTTTAGAGTTTTAATTTTTGCGATGATTTCTGAATTTGGAAGAAGTGAAGGAAGAATCACTTTTTGTAAAATTTCAAAAGTGCACTTTTTAATCACTCACACTTGACTATTGCTATAATCCAGAAAAGAAATATTAGAGTTAGTACCATTGTACCGGAACAATTTTTTTTTCAAGAGTTTCGATTTTTTATGTATTTGGAAGAAGTAGAGGAAGAATCAATATTTCAAGAAATTCAAAAGTTCACTTTTCAGTCACTCTCTATGACTATTCTAATCCCAAAATTGAATATTAACTCTGACGACTATTTCAAAAATCAAAAAAATTTTTTAAAAATGTTTTTTGAAAAAGTTTGATATTGGCGATGTTTGATGAATTTGGAACTATTGGAAGAAGTAAAGGAAGAATAACTATTTGAAGAAATATTGAAAAATGCACTTTTAATTCACTCACACTTGGTTATTTTCATCATCCAGAAAATAAATATTAAATCTTGAGGATGCTTTAAAGAAACGGCAAAATTTCTTTTTTTTTTAAGCTTTCATTTTTACGAAGAGGATATTCGCGATGTTTTATGAGTATGACAAAAAAGAGTGAGGAATCACTATTTCAAGAAATTGAAAATTACACTTTTCATTCATTCTTGATTATTGCTATAATCCAGAAATTAAATATTAAATCTGTTGGATGTTTTAAAAACCGGCACAATGTTTATGAAAACGTTTCTTGTAGAGTTTTGATTTTCGCCATAATTGATGAATTTGGAACTATTGGAAGAAGTGAGGAATCAATATTTGAAGAAATTAAAGTGTTTAAAAAACCGGCACCATTTTTTAAAAATCTTTTTTGAAGACTTTTTATTTTTGCGAAGAAGAAATTCACGCTATTTGAAAAATTTCAAAAGTGCATTTTTTAATCACTCACACTTGACTATTGTTATAATCCAGAAACAAATATTGTTGCGATGTTTTACGAATATGGAAGAAGTAAAGGAAGAATCGCTATTTAAAAAATTTCAAAAGTGCACTTTTTAATCACCCACACTTGACTATTGCTATAATCTAGAAATCAAATATTAAATTTAGTACAATTTTACCGGAACAATATTTTTTGTTTTGTTTGAAAAGTTTAGATTTTTGAAATGTTTTATGAATTTTGAAGAAGTAATGGAACAATCATTATTTGAAAATTTTGAAAAGTGCACTTTTTAATCACTCACACTTGAATATTGCTATAATTCAGAAATAAAATATTAAATTTAGTACAATGGCACATTTTTTTTTTAAGAGTTTGAATGATCGCGAAGAGCAGATTCGCGATGTTTTATGAATTTGGAAGAAGTAAAGGAAGAATCACTATTTGAAAAATTTCAAAAGTGCACTTTTTAATCACTCACACTTGACTATTACTATAATCCAAAAATAAAATAATAAATCTGATACAATTATTGTACTGGCACAATTTTTTCAAAAATGTTTTTTAAAGAGTTTCCATTTTTTCGAAGAGGATATTCGCGATATTTTATGAATTTTGGAAGAAGTGAAGGAAGAATCAAATTTTAACATTTCTAAAAGTGCACTTTTTAATCACTTACACTTGACTATTGCTATAATCCAGAGGTCAAATATTTTTGCAATGTTTTATGAATTTGGAAGAATCACTATTTGAAAATGTCAAAAGTACACCTTTTAATCACTCACACTTGACTATTGCTATAATCCAAAAATCAAATATTTTTGCGATGTTTTATGAATTTTGAAGACGAGAAGATTCGCATTTTTGATGAATTTGGACAAAAAGGAGAAATCACTATTTGAAAAATTTCAAAAGTGCACTTATTTATCACTCGCACTTGACTATTGCTACAATCCAGAAATCAAATATTAAATTTAGTACAATGGCTCAATTTTTTTTTTTAAGAGTTTCAATTTTCGCGAAGAGAAGATTCGCATTTTTTTATGAATTTGGAAGAAGTAAAGGAAAAATCACGATTTGAAGAAATTCAAACGTGGACTTTTTAATCGCTCTTCTGGTCTATTATTATAATCCAAAAATAAAATAATAAATCTAGTACAATTGTACCGGCATAATTTTTTCAAACATGTTTTTTAAAGAGTTTCAATTTTTTCGAAGAGGAGATTGATGTTTTATGAACTCGGAAGACATAAAGGAAGAACACTATTTGAAAATTTTCATATGTGCACTTTTTAATCACCAACACTTGACTACTTTTTAATCACACACACTTGAATATTACTATTAATCCACAAATGAATTATTAAATTTGCTGCACTATTTTATAACAAAAACCCGCACAACGTTGCTGTTTGGAGATTTTTCTTTTTCGCGAAGAGGAGATTCGCGATGGTTTTTTCGAATTTGGAAAAAGTGAAGGAATAATGACTATTTGAAGAAATTGTTAAGTCTCCTCGTGTTCGGAACGAGTGTTCGGAACCTGTCAACGCGAGAGCTACTTCTGAGATTGCGGACGCCGGTATAAGCGAAAATAATCTACACACATTAGCGTACTCGAGCTCACGCACACCCACGTGATACAAAAAGCCAGTCGCACATTCTCACACACACATGGAAAAATACCCCCACCTCGACTCTCCCACACACTTATAAAATCATACTATAGAGCACTTTGCGCCTAACATTCCCCACACTGCGATACAACACTATTTCCGAGAGAACTTTCAGTTAAATTTAACAGTTTTTTATTTTCATATTTAGAATATTTAATAAATAAAGAAAAAATATTCTTCAAATTAAAATACCTTTTTTTTAGTCTATCAAATATTCTGAATAGGAAAAAAAACGGTTGAATTTGATCCAAAGAAAATTAGAAATGTTCAACAAAATAGATGAATTTTTAACCAAGTAGTTAAATATCCAACAAAGCCAATTGTCAATAAAATACATCAATTTTTAAATAAATAATTGAATTTTCAACAAATTTCATCAATTTTCTACCAAATTGAATAGTTAAATTTTCATTGCCAAAACGAATTTTCAATCTAAAAAAAATGAATATTCTACACAACATTTTAATTTTGAACAAAAAATTGAATTTTTAACCAAATATATGAGATTTTAACTGAAAAGTTGAATTTTCAACTATAAAAGATCAATTTTCAACAAAAAATGAAAAAGTTGATTTTTCAGTTAAAAATTAATTTTCAACCAAAAACATACATTTTTAAACAAATAGTTGATTTAATTTAAAAAATTAAATTTCTATCAAAAGAGATGAATTTTCAAAAAAATATAAACATTTTTATCCAAATAGTTAAATATCCAACAAAGACAATTTTCAACAAAATACAACAATTTTCAACTAAATAGTTGCATTTTCAACAAATTTCATCAATTTTCTACCAAATTGAATAGTTAAATTTTCGTTGCCAAAACTAATTTTCAATCTAAAAAGAAAAATGAATTTTCTACACGACATTTGAATTTTCAACAAAAAAAGTTAATTTTCAACCGAATAGTGAAGTTTTGAGCTAAAAAAATAAAATTTAAATTAAAAAATTAATTTTCAACAACAACAAAAAACCGATCCTCAACGAATACGATGAATTTTTAACCAAGAAGATTAATTATCTCCCAAAAGGAAGCATTGTAAATAAAATAGTTTAATTTTCAACCAAAGAGCCAAATTTCCAACTAAAATGATAAACCTACATTCAAAAAAATTATTTTGTAACCAAATAGTTCACCTTTTAACCACAAAATATAAATTTTCATGATTTTTTTTTTATAGAACAGTTGAATTTTCAACTCAAAAATTTTAATTTTCTACCAAAAAGACGAATTTTCAATAAAAGAGTTTAATTTTCAACCAAAGAGTTGAATTTTAAACTAAAATGATGAATTTGAAAAAAAAAAATTTTCAATTAACAAAGTAGTTCAATTTTTAATAAAAAATACAAACTTTTCACCAAAATGACGAATTTTCTATAAAAGAGTTCAATTTTCAACCGAATATTTAATTTTCAACCAGCGAGCTGAATTTTCAATTAATATCGTAAATCTTCAAATAAAAAAATTATTTTGTAACCAAATAGTTCACTTTTTTATCAAAAAATATAAATTTTCATTGAAAAAAAAAGAATTTTTTATAAAACAGTTGAATTTTCAACTCAAACATATTAATTTTCTACAAAAAAGACGAATTTTCAATAAAAGAGTTTAATTTTTAACCAAAGGTTTGAATTTTAAACTAAAATGATGAATTTCAAACAAAACAAAACAAAATGAACAAAGTACTTCAATTTTTAATAAAAAATACAAACTTTTCACCAAAAAGACGAATTTTCTATAAAAGAGTTCAATTTTCAACCGAATAGTTTGATTTTCAACCAACGAGCTGAATTTTCAACTAATATGATCAATCTTCAAACAAAAAAATTAATTTTTAACACATAATTCAACTTTTAACTAAAAAATATAAATGTTTAACAAAAAAGAAGAATTTTCTATAAAACAGTTGAACTTTCAAACCGCAAATATAAATTTTCTAAGAATATGATGAATTCTCAACAAAATAGATTAAGTTTTAACCAAAGAGCTGAATTTTCAACTTAAAAAAATAAATTATTAACAAAGTGGTTCAACTTTTAAGCAAAAAAGACAAATTTTCAACCAAAGAGATGAATCTGCACACAAAAAAATTATTTTTTCAACAAAATAGTTTACCTTTTAAACAAAAACTATCAATTTGCATTAAAAAAAAATAATTTTTCATAAAACAGTAGAATTTTCAAACAAAAAATGTTAATTTCCTACCAAAAAGACGAATCAAAAAAAAAAGTTTAATTTTTAACCAAAGAGCTACATTTTCAACTAAAATTATGAATCTAGAACGAATAAAAAAAAATTAACAAAGTGGTTCAACTTTTAACCAAAAAATATAAATTTTCGAAAAAAAAAAGAATTTTCTACAAAACTGTTGAATTTTCAAATAGGAAATATTAATTTTCTACGAAAGTGACAAATTTTCAACAAAATAGGGTGATTTTTAACCAAAAAGCTCAATTTTCAACTAAAATTATGAATCTTTAACTAGAAAAAAAAATATTTTTTTTTTAATTTTGAAACAGTTGAATTTTTAACCCGAAAATGTTAATTTTCTACCAAAAAGACGCATTTACAACAAAATAGTTTAATTTTTAACCAAAGAGCTGAATTGTCATCTAAAATGATGAAACTATACCTAAAAAAAATAATTTTTAACAATATAGTTTAAGTTTTAACCAACGAGCTGAATTTTCAACTAATATGATAAATCTTCAACAGAAAAAATTAATTTTTAATAAAGTAGTTAAATTTTTAACCACGAAATATAATTTTTGAACTAAAAAGAAGAATTTCCTATAAAATAGTTGAATTTTAAATCCACAAATATTAATTTTCTACCACAAATATGAATTTTCATCGAAAATTATGAATCTTCAAACAAACAAAAATGAATTTTTAACAAAATAGTTCAACTTTGAACCAAAAATACAAATTTTCAACCAAAAAGGCGAATGTTAAACAAAATATTTAAATTTAGCCAAAGAAATTAATTTGTAACTAAAATGATTAATCCTGAACCAACAAAAAATTAATGAATTTTTAACAAAATAGTTGAATTGTCAACTAAAGAAGGATACATTTATAACCAAAAATGAAATCCTTTTTATTCGAGAGCCAATGAATATTTTTCTTTTATTCAAAAAAATATTCTCTGAATCAAAGTATCTTTTTTCCGAGTCTATTAAATATTCTTAATATGAAAAAAACAGTTGAATTTAACTTGGAAATAAAAATAAACAAAATAGTTCAACTTTCAACCAAAAAATATCAATTTTCATCCAAAAAGACGAATTTTCTACAAAACAGTTAAATTTTCAACCAAATAGTTTAATTTTTAACCAAGGAGCTGAATTTTCAACTAATATGATAAGTCTTCAACCAAAAAAAAATTAATTTTGAAAAAAGTAGTTCAACTTTTAACCAAAAAATATCAATTTTCAACTAAAAAGAAGAATTTTCTATAAAACAGTAGAATTTTCAAACCAGAAATATTACTTTTTTAAGAAAATGATGAATTTTCAACACAATTGATTAATTTTTAATCAAAGAGCTGAATTTTCAACTAAAATTATGAATATCCAACTGAAAAAAATGAATTATTAAGAAAGTTGTTCAACTTTTAAGCAAAAAAGACAAATTTTATATTAAACAGTTGAATTTTTAAACCGAAAATATTAATTTTCTACCAAAAAGACAAATTTTCTATAAAACTGTTGAATTTTCAAATTGCAAATATTAATTTTCTACGAAAATGACGAATTCTCAACAAAATAAGCTAATTTTTAATTAAAAACCTGAATTTTTTACTAAAATTATGAAATTTCAACTGAAAAAATGAATTATTAACAAAGTGATTCAACTTTCAACCAAAAAAGACAAATTTTCAACCAAAAAGAATAATTTTCTTTAATTTTTTATAGTTCAATTTTCAACCGACAAAAATTAATTTTCTGCTAAAAAGACGAATTTTTAACAAGATTTTTCAATTTCTACAAAAGAAATGAATTTTTGATTAAAATTATGAATCTGCAACCAAAAATTAATTTTTTAACAAAATAGTTTACCTTTTAACCAAAAGATATCAATTTTCATCTAAAAAAAGGAATGTTTTATAAAACTGTTTAATTTACAAATCGCAAATATTAATTTTTTACGAAAATGATCAATTCTCAACAAAATAGATTAATTTTTAACCAAAGAACTGAATTTTCAACTAAAATTATGGAATCTCCAACTAAAAAATGAATTATTAAAAAAGTGGTTCAATATTTAACCAAAAAAGACTAATTCTCAACCAAAAAGAATAGTTTTCAAATTCAACCGTTTTTTTTCATATTTAAAATATTTAATAGGAGCAGAAAAAAGATTCTTTGATTTGAAGAATATTTTTTTGAAAAAAGAAAAATATTCATTGACTCTCAGATAAAAAAGAGATTCATTTTTGGTTAGAAATTTATCATTTTTTAGTTGAAAATTCAACTATTTGGTTACTATTTCAGTGATTATTCTACTATTTTACTTAAAAATTCATTTCTTTGGTTGATGTATAAATATTTTGCTGAACATTCGCCTTTTTGATTGAAAATTTGTATTTTTGGTTCAAAGTTGAACTTTTTTATTTAAAAATTAATTTTTTCTGATGAAGATTTATCATATTAGTTGAAAATTCAGCTCGTTGGTTTAAAATTAAACTATTTGGTTGAAAATTCAATTGTTCTATAGAAAATTCGTGTTTTTGGATAAAAATGTGTATTTTTTGGGTAAATCATGAACTACATTGTTAAAAATGATTTTTTTTTGTTTGTTTGAAGGTTTATCATTTTAGATGAAAATTTAGCTCTTTGGTTGAAAAATTAAACTATTGTGTTGAAAATGCATCTTTTTGGTAGAAAATTAACATTTTCGGGTTAAAAATTTAATTGTTTTATAGAAAATTATTCTTTTTGGTTGAAATTTTGTCTTTTTTGCTTAAAAGTTGAACCACATTGTTAATAATTAATTTTTTTTTAGTTGGAGATTCATAATTTTAGTTGAAAATTCAGCTCTTTGGTTAAAAATTAATCTGTTTTGTTGAAAATTCGTCATTTTCATGAAAAGTTAATATTTGCGGTTTAAAAATTCAACTGTTTTATAGCAAATTTTTCTTCTTGAATAAAAATTAAACTCTTTTATTGAAAATTCGTCTTTTTGGTAGAAAATTAACATTTTTGGGTTTAAAATTCACCTGTTTTATTGAATATTCATTTTTCTGGATGAAAATGGATATTTTGTGGTAAATGTAAACTATTTTGTTAAAAAAAAAAATTTTTTAACATTGAACTATAAAAAATTATAGAAAATTATTCTTTTTAGTTGAAAATTTGTTTTTTTATGAAAATTGATATTTTTTGGTTGAAACTTGAACTACTTTGTTAAAAATTAAATTTTGTTTGTTTGAAGATTTATCATATTAGTTGAAAAATTCAGCTCCTTGGTTGAAAATTAAACTAGTTGGTTGAAAATCGTCTTTTTGGATAAACATTGATATTTTTTGGTTAAAACTTGAACTACATTGTTGAAAATTATTATTTTTTTGGTTAAAGATTCATAATTTTAGTTTAAAATTCAACAATTTGGGTGAAATTTAAACTATTTCGTTAAAAATCCGTCTTCTTGGTAGAAAATTAACATTTTCGGGTTAAAAATTCAACTGTTTTATAGAACATTATTCTTTTTGGTTGAAAATTTGTCTTTTTTTGGTCCAAAGTTGAACTGTTTCATAGAAAATTCTTTTTTTTTTGGTTGAAAATTAAAAGTTGAACTTTTTGTTAAAAATTCATTTTTTTTTTTTGAAGATTGATCTTATCAGTTGGGAATACAGCTCGTTGGTTAAAAATTAAACTATTTTGTTGAAAATTCAACTTTTTTATAGAAAATTCATCTTTTTGATTAGAATGTTGTATTTTCTTATTAAAAATTGAACAAATTTCTTAAATTTATTTTGTTTAAGATTCATCATTTTAGTTGAAAATTCGTTTTTTTTATGAAAATTGATATTTTTTGGATATTTTTTGAAAATTAATTTTTTGGCTTGAAGATTGATCTTATTAGTTCAAAATTCAGCTGGTTGGTTACGAATTGAACTATTTGGTTGCAAGTTCAACTGTTTTATAAAAAATTCGTCTTTTAGGTTAACATTTTGTATTTTTTTATTAAAAATTAAACAAATTTGTTATTTTTTTTTTAAGAACTTGCAGCCAAATTCAATAGCTTTTTTTCATATTAAAATATTTAATAGACTCAGAAAAAAGATTCTTTGATTTTAAGAATATTTTCTTGAATAAAATAAAAATATTCATTGGCTCTTTGATAAAAAAAAAGGTTTATTCCTGGTTTTAAATTTATCCCTCTTTAGTTGAAAATTCAACTATTTGTTAAAAATTAATTTTTTTTTTGGTTCAAGATTCATCATTTTAGTTAAAAATTCATTTCTTTGGTTGAAATATGAATATTTTGTTGAACATTCGCCTTTTTGGATGAAATATTGTATTTTTGGTTGAAAGTGTAACAATTTTTTTTTTAAATTCATTTTTCTGTTGAAGATTCATAATTTCGTTAGAAAATTAATATTTGTGGGTTTAAAATTCAACAGCCTTTTAATATTTAGAATATTTAATAGACTCAAAAAAAAAGATTCTTTGATTTGAAGAATAATTTTTGGAATAAAAGAAAAATATTCATTGGCTCTTAGATAAAAAAGAGGTTCATTTCTGGTTATAAATTTGTCCCTCTTTAGTTGAAAATTCAACTATTTTGTTAAAAATTAATTAATTTTTTTTTTTTTTTGGTTCAAGATTCATAATTGTAGTTGCGAATTCATTTCTTCCGTTAAAATATAAATATTTTGTTGAACATTCGCCTTTTTGGATGAAATATTGTATTTTTGGTTGAAAGTTTAACTATTTTTTTTTAATTCATTTTTCTGTTGAAGATTCATAATTTCGTTAGAAAATTAATATTTGTGGGTTCAAAATTCAACAGCCTTTTAATATTTAGAATATTTAATAGACTCAAAAAAAAAGATTCTTTGATTTGAAGAATAATTT
>JAABKJ010010637.1:0-10925 GCA_011634705.1 Andricus grossulariae
CGTTAAACTGTAGTACCTCTGAGAATGTTCTTTCAGTTTTCTTCGTGATTTTAAACAGAGCGGATGTCTCTGATTTTGCGTCGAAAAACTAACTTCTTATTATACTATTCAGAAACTTGTTGCTAATTTACCATTGATTGCCTTTGTTTTGGAATTCTTAACTTCCTTTCGAACTATAAAGGTTTGTGCTTCTGTTCAACGTGCTTGTGAAGTATGTCAATATCGTGTTTGTGGGATTACGGAGTGTTTTACTTCACCCGCAATCACCTCACCTTCTGCAACGAAGCGGGAAGTCCACACAGAGAGGAAGCTGTTAGAGAGGCGGAGGGAGAAACAGAGAAGTTGACGGAGACAGAGAGAGAGGGAGGGGGGGGAGCGAGAGAGGAGCTGCAGGACGTAGAAACACTAAGTTCATGCATGATTTTTTTTTTTTTTAATCTTATTGTTTTGTTCTCTTTTTTTGAGATATCTGGCACTGAGGAGGACCCCTATCCGTGGTCGAAACGTTTGCCAATTTCAACTTTTAGGAAATGCACGTTTTCAATTAAATACTCGTATATTCATAAAACCCTAATGCCAATAAAAAATTCTTTACAACAACTTTGAAAGTTACTCTTTTCTTATGAAAAACTAACCAGCAGCACTAGCTACGCAGTGAATCTTGACAACAGTATCGGTGTTGAGCCATTTCGAGCGCAGATAGCATTCGGATGGATGACCATCTGCGACGTACGACTAGGTTATATATTCGTTACGTTTTAACTAATGTCGAGCGGAATGCTCGACGCCGAGCATGATTGTTTATATTCGAAGCGATGGCATGAAACATCGAATTTCTACCTTTAAACTCGACAGTAAGGAGACGGGTTTGTACTCGGGAGATGGTTTTCTGCAGTTTTCCTCTTCTCTGACCAAGCGCCAAGGCAAATGCGAGTACTTCTAATAAAGTTGGATGCAGCCGCGGGTTATCACTGCTTGTGATTAAATTGATACAGTGATTCTAAGCCCACCTTTGCAAGACAAATTTTCACAGGCCGTTACCCAGTAAAGTAGAATCGCCTGGCGGTATTCATGATCATGCTAAACGACTTCAATGATACGTTAGCAGTGTACTGCGTACTGCACAGGCCTTTGTGTCACTCAGGTTTTTAAATAGAAGGCGTAGTACAATAGGTTATACTGCAGTGTTACAGGAATTAAATGAGCTAGCCTAAAATTTCAATAATAATGAAATACTACATTTTTTTAATAGATTTACTGAAGAATTTTCACTATACTCGCTGTCGAATTAATGTACCACGCCATAATCAAAAATTTTAGATGGTATTTGGTTAAGCACATCATAAGCTACAATGCATCTATGCTATTTGTTTACGAAAACTCATAATTGCTAAATTCCGGTCGGAATGGATTTTCGCGGAAAAATTAGATAGCAGGTTGCAATTCTAAACTAATTCACTTTTTTTAAATCAGTCAGTGTAAGATTCCTAACAAACGTAAGGTTGCCGTTTTTTTATTTTTTTTTTATTTAAGAACTATTATAATAATTAAGAAATCGAAAAAAAGGAAAAATCAAAGTATCATATTTTTAAAGGATAAAACAATGCAACAATTAATTTATTTAAAAATACTAATTTAATATAAATAATTGGTATAATGATGAAAATGATGACTATTAAACAGGGTTTGAAGCTTTATGATATTTAATCCAGAATCTCTGTAAAAAATTAATGATTATGATTGTTATCAACAAATTTCGTGAACAAACCCCAGTATCATACATTTTTGCTAGCAAAAACCTTGCTATTTATAATATCATATGATTATTTCCGATTAAAATATTCCACAGGGATAAAAATAACGTGATATATAATTATAATTCGCGGTAATTAATTTTCATTGCAAACTTAAGTTATAAATGTAGCTTTGACAGAACTTTTGGTCTGTCCGCATATAAACAGAATTTACAGACACCGAATTTTAATACCTATTGTTTATGTATATTTATTCATAACAACTGTGAATAATTTTTCTTTATTTTGATTTTGAATGTGTAAATTTTGACGCCAAATTTGAAATCAGCGACCTCAAAAACTCCCTCATACGAAGTTGCATGCAAGCTAGGCCATAGCCAGGGGGTGGATTTTCCCCCCTCCCCGAAATTCTTGAATTTTCCGCTGCATATCCCCCCCCCCTGAAAAATTTTTCTGGCTACGGCCTTGCATACAAGTATGTAAAGTTTGCAATTTTTGGCCGCCATACTGGATCCGCAATTTACAATTTTGTTCTTACAATTTTCTCTTTTCAAAGAAATTGTAATGAATAATATTGGACTAAAAGTGCTTACATTCCGGGAAGTTATTATAATGAATGATTTATAAAAATGTAAATGCTTAACTCTCATAATATTAGATATAACTATTTGGTATTGTATGCGTAAACCAAAAGGATCATTTTTTTATAATTTCTTGATTTCATTTCACGTACGTTAATGAGAGGAAAGAAAACCGGTTTCGTGGTTTGTTTACAGAATTTACCTACGTGTAGACTCGCAGCACGCGGAAAACGTGATTCAATTCGACGAACAGAGAAAGCGAAAGTGTTCCACTTGCATCGACCTCTCTTAAACCACGAAACTACGGAGAGGCGCGGTGCTGCAATAGCTTTGCTATAGCTGTCTAATGCGTTTGAATTGAATTTAAAATGACGGACGAGACACGTGAACGGTTTTACAAGATATGTGATCACATGCATAACAATAGTTCACAGAAATCAAGCAACCTTGTACACATACTTATATAATTAATACATAAATCTTACCCTCATATGAATAGGATATTCCAAGATATCCCATTTATGTCCCGGGTTATTCCAGGAATATTTCAGGGAAAACTTGTAGGGTTATCCTCCAAGGAGAAAATTTTGATGTACCAAGGATAACTCCAGGATATCCGGGGTGTCTTTGGGACGTTTCTGGGATATTCAAATGTCCCACTTGTGATATTGAAATCCTTTATATATCCCACGTGGAGCATTTGAATATCCTAGGGTATATCCTGGGTTTATCCATGTATATTTGCAGACTGTATAAACGTATATACTGGTACATTTATATGTATATATGCATATAAATTTGCATATTCCAGGGATATCCGTAGAATATCCGGTATTTGTATGGGACGTTTTTGGACATCCAAATGTTCCACGTGAGATATATATAAAAAGTCAATATTCCAAGTAGGACATTTTAATATCGAAAAAAAATCCCATAGACATCCCGGATATCAGAATTTCCGCCTAAAAATATATTCCTGACGGGTCATCCTTGGGATAACCCGGGGCATAAATGGAATCAAATGGCACATCCCGGGATACCCCATTGTTGTGAAAGTAAAGTATTTAGGTCCATAATATGAATTTCATACATTTTTAGGGTCGAAAAATGTAACACAAGAAGCGCATGCTTATGAGCAAATATACTGCTGGCACTGTGAGTCCGCCAGACTGGAAAACCGGTGCTGGGCCAGTACACGGTAAAAAAATTGAGCTGTGACAGGGATATCATTCCTTGTTATAGCTAAATATTTAGCCAAAACCGAACGAAGAAATTTATAAAGATCCCTGGATCATCGAAAATGAATATCTTTGACCATTTTCGTTATACCAGGGATATCATATAGTCGCTAAATTATCGGAACAGCACCTGTGGATTATGGGAACATCGAAATAAAATAGCGACAGTCGATTCCGGAGCAGTGACAGATCAGATTTACTTCAGATATTTGAAAGAGTTTTACCACTTAAAATGCACGCGAATGTTAATATTAAATAGAGTTTGTGTCGGGGTAATAATAATTCACAAGTGATTCGATTGGAGGCGTTAACTCAATAGAAATATCAAGGAACGCGAGGAAAACAACAAACTTAACCTCCAAATGCATTTTACGGATTTCAGGGAAATTCATTTTCTCGATACTAGACGAAAAATTGGATACTGTAAGTTAATATATTTCTATAACATCTGAATGTTTTTTTAATCTAAAGATAATAAAATTATACACAATCTGTCGGAAATAATAAATTCTCGAAATTAGCAATTCGGTCAAAATTACTAATCTACGAGAACAGTTTATATAAAGTAACTAAATGTTTAACTCAAACTAACTAAACGTTTTACCTAAACTAAGCGGACACTTTCTTTAAGTTTAATATATTCTAGATTCACTCTTTCGCCGCCAAAAAAAATTTTTTCCGTGTACCTCTTACTGTACTGAGCTACTACTGGGAACACTATTGGTACATTTTAAACGACCTTTTTATCAGATATCAGACTAACTATACTGTGAAAAATTTATGTTGGGACTTTCCATTACATATATTGCAAGTTTATTTCCGAGGCGTAAGGTAAGGTTCCAATACATCATGTTGTTGTTTTCAAATACTGGTATTATCATATTGCTATACATTTAAATATGACCACACATGTAATGGCATATTGTGGAAGTATGTTTTAAATAAAAATCGAAATTCGAAGGCAAGGAGTATCGAACAATCGAACTCTAACAGTCAAGCACTAAGGCGAGTGCATTACCACTAGACTAGCAAGGAACAATTCTCATCTTACATAAATAGAGGATCCCTCATCCGCTAGGCGAGCTAAAGTGAGTGTAAGGAAAAATTTTACTACGGGTACTGTAAAGCTAAACTGCAATACTTGTATAGCAAACGGCGCGTATTTTTTGAAACTGCAATATACGTATGGGAATTTTTCTTAAACTCGTATAGTAAAAGTGTTGTGAAATTCCGAATATTTTTAACAAACTATGTCAAAATACTTGAAAAGGTTTTTCAAGGTAGATTTTCAGCGAGGTAAGGTGAGTCTCAATCCTCACAGTATATATCTACTGTACTAATGTCATTCACTTACATTCATTCACATGTTCTAATTTAATCATCAAAATTCATGTTAATATAACGGTACATGATTTTTAATAAAATAAATAGTACAATTTGAAATAAAATTGTTTATTTTAATGAGTCCCCATCTGTAAAATTTCTAGTTTTGTGGGATAAAATCTGTGTAATTAGTAATACAGAATAACAAAAGCATGTATCTACATGCACTGTCAGAAATTTCTTTAAAATTCACCCACCTTTTCAAGTGGAAACGTAACTGAAGTATAGATCAAACACAAAATTGAATCAAAATGAAATAACATGCATTTGGAAATTCATGAATATATACATATGTATTGTAAAACGATTTGATATGTAAAAAATCAATCCTTTTCTTCGACCGACGATGTTTAAGAATTTTAAATTCTTACGGTCCACATAAAATTAAATAAAAATTGAGCCAAAACAATTTTTTCAGCTCAGAATTTATTAATTAAAAACTTTCTTTCTCCATCCTTTGCGTACGTTTCGGTACCTTTTTCAATAGGGTTTTAAAACCTGAGATAAGATTAATTTTGAAGAGTCAAACAAACATCGAGAAGGAACATAGAAGATCAATGTCAATTTTGAAGAATTTAAGTCAAAATTTGAGTCAAAAATTTATAAAATATTAAAATTGTTATAGAAGTCTCAAGACATCAAAAATTTACAATTTAAATTCATATAAATATGTAGGCGTCCGCATGAAAAGGGCCCTTATGACCGGTTCTAGTTTAGGAGATCTCACGTTTTTCTAAGTTGAGGTCAAAATTATTATTTCCGGGTTTGAGTGGGGATTGACACTGGGACCTATAGTAAATCCATTGTATTGTATATAGTGCATCTTATCCGGGGAAGTATGGTTTTACGAGTACTTTAGGGTTCCTGTAGTCGGCTCCTCGAGGAATTGACAGCCGACCCTTGTACCAGGTGTAGAAAATACATCTTCTCTGGGCAAGTTTGGTACCTTAGGGTTCCTGTACTCGGTTGTTCGAGGAAACGACACCCTATCCGTGCACCAGGTGTATAAAATACATCTTCTCAGCCCAAATTTGATTTTTGCGAATACTTTAGGGTCCCTGTACTCGGTTCCTCGAGGACACGACATCCATCCATTACACCATCAGGTGTATATAATACATCACGTCGAGGGAAGTTTGGTTTTATGTGTACTTTAAGGTTCCTACCGTCATTTACTCGAGGAAACGACATCCAATCCGTTCACTAGGTGTATTAATACATCTTCTCTGTGGAAGTTTGGTTTTACGAGTACTTGAGTGTTCCTTTAGTCGGTTTCCCACGGACAGAACATGCAATCGTTGCGAGGGTTACGAGGTGTATATGAGGGGCTGATGGCAAAAGCGGACTAAAAAAATCTGCGCGCTTCGCGGGCACATTCTCATCGAGCGCGGCTCACAAGTTTGACAGTGCCCGGGGCGCGCAACTGTAGGTTCTCGCGCTTCGCGCTCGATACCGTATTTACCTCGTGCTGCGCGCTCGGTCTTTGCATTCCCCCCACATTTGTGCACAGACCTTTTAAAATTAAAGGTCGAAAAATCGAAAACTGTAATTTGGTGATTGTGAATTCTCTTTTGTTCAAGCCCCTTCGGCTTCAACGAATACATTCTCATCACGTACCTCGTACTTCGCACTCGATTTTGTCCAAAATTCGAAATTTTCTACATCATATGATTAGCTTTTGTCTATTCATCTTTTTTCGTACCTTGCGTCGTTCTTCCCAACAAATCTTTTTATTGCTAATGTTATTATTCACGATTGAATCAAAAATTACGCATCTTACCAAAAAATGATTATTGAAATATTTGCAGCTCTTTTCTGAGTTAAAAACTTTTGTCTATTACTTTTTTTCGTGGTTCGCCTCGTTTTTCCACAAATTTAATTTATTTGATTGCCAAATTAGTTTTTTACAAATGAAACAAAAACTGCGCGTCCCACCAAGAGGTGATTCATAACAAATTTGTAGTTCTTTTTTGAGTGCACAATTTTTGTCGATTCATCTTTTTTCGTATCTTGTATAGTTTGACCGCAAAATGGAATTTTTGATTTTTCATTATTTTCTTGTGCGATAAAAATTGGCATTTTCGATTATTCAAGAAAATTGAAAAAGGTTTTTTGACATTATTTTAGGGTGTCAAAAAAGAAACATTTTTCTAATTCCAACGATTTTTCATATCGTACTTTGTTTGGCTTAAAATGTTCATATTCGTTTGTTTTTTGGAATTTTGTAAATGCTGTAACTTCAGTAATTTTTATTTCATCAACAAAGTCGTTGGGATATATTAATTTTTTTTCAATACGAAAAACATCCGTACATAGAATTTTTAAATTTAAAAAAGGTGGTCTCAAAAATTTAAAAAAAGCGCTCACTTTTTGAATTTTCATCCAAATTAGCTGGCTAACGAAATTGACCTTCATTTTGTGACACTTGAAGAGTATACCAAGGCCCATTACAATCTGTCAATTCTTTCAAAAGTTATCGTGCTAACAATATAAAAATCTAAATACATACACACATGCATACACACATAATACAACCAGAAACATTCGCGAAAACCTGTTTTTTGGGTTCAGAATGTTTCAAAACGCGGACATTTGAAAAAACTGAAGGGGTTCAAATTTTAGACAAATCTAATACCTTCTCTGATGAGAATGTAAAAAGAGTCGGAGCAAAAGTAAAGTAGTAACTGGAAAATTTCCTTAAAGATGGAAATCGGCAAAAGTTATTCCCGTATACAAATCGGGCAATGAATATGATTTGACTAACTATAGGCCGATATCAATACTGAGTAATTTCGCATAGGTCTTCGAGTTTGCGGTAAAGGATGAAGTGCAAAGGGACCTTGATATTTTACTGGATTGGTGTAAAACCAATATGATACCGATCAATACGAATAAATGTGAAGTAATGCCATTTCATAGACACGTAAATATGATAAAATGCGAGTACAAGATAGGTCACATTGTTCTGGAAAGGGTACTCAAGATAAGAGATCTCGGTTTGATATTCGACTCTCATCTACTTTTTATTGTGCATGCACGTGTAATTGATGCGGCTGCTTCTAGGGCACTAGGATTTGTAATTCGTAATTGTAAAAATTTTAAGAATATCAACACAATGACTACACTGTATATTGTATTCGTGCCATCAAAACTATAATATGCAGCTAAGGTATGGAATCCTATCTTCAAAAAATATGCCGATAAATTGGAATTAGTCCAGGAAAGGTTTTTAAAATTTCTTTTTTGAAAAAAGACGGAGTGTATCCGAATCGTGGGTCAAACTATATAGAATTGTGCGAAAAATTGTCATGGCTTACGCTTTCTGAACGTAGAATTTTCGCATGCTGATATTTTTTGTTTAAGCTCGTGTGAAATGATATAGACTCGCTTTTCCTAATAAACTGTCTCTAATTTAAAGCTTGAAGATTGTCTGTTAGACACGTTGTTCCATTCTATTTACCGTTGCAAGACTCAATGATTGGTTTTGACTAACCTATTTTTGTGATGTGCAATCATATGAATGTATTACACAAAATATCTAACATGCAATTAGAAATACAAATCATTAGCCATAATCAATTCGTAGACTGCCTTAATAAGTACATATTAGCCGAACGCTCTTAGCTCTTTATAATTATTTACGAATAAGTTCATAAGAAGGGATGATTATCGCTATAATATTTACTAGTAATTTGTACTAAATACTATCAATGCGTTTGGATTATATTTTATAATACTAATTGTAATCATTTTATATTATTTTTTACGCAATATCTTTGTTGCCTGATGATGGTTTCGACCAAAGGCATTCGTTTGAATAAAAAAAAAATAATAATAAAAAGTGTGTTTTTTTTTTCTCGGCGGAAAAAGGAAAAGGTATTTTCTGTTGTTCCAGCCGAACGTTAAACGCTGGTCTAGCTGGCTCTGCTGACAAACGTATTATACATGCCGGTATTTTCCTGCTTCACATATTACGCTATGAATCGGAAAATGTCGTTTTTAACGCGTGTGAAAGTTTGCCTCACATTGTCTGATAAGAAAACCCTTTTTTACATTCTCATCAGAGAAGGTATTAGATTTGTGTAAAATTTACCCCCCCCCCCCGTTTTTGTCAAATGTCCACGTTTTGACACCTTCTGAACCCAAAAAACAGGTTTGGGCGAATGCGTCTGTCAGACTGTATGTATGTGTGTTTGTATCTATGTATGTGGGTGGGTGGTATGTATGTAGATTTCTAGCCTGTGAGCACGATAACTTTCGAAAGAATTCACAGATTGGATTGGACTTCAGTATACTCTCTAAGTGTCCTGAAATGAAGGTCAAGTTTGTTAGCCAGCCATTTTGGATGAAAGTTCAAAAAGTGAGCACACTTCAAAAATTTTTTAGACCACATTTTTTTGAAGATTTGGAAATTCTATGTACGGCTCTTAGTAGTACTCAGAAAGAAAGACAATTTATCCTGAAGATTTTTTTTGATGAAATGAGAATTACCGGAGTTATAGCATTTTCAAAATTCCAAAAAACTATCGAAAATGAACATTTTAAGCCAAAAAACGCACGATATAGAAAAAGTCAAGAGGAGAAAAACGTTGCTTTTGGAAGACCATGCAGTACCGTCATAAAAACTTTTCGAATTCTTTAAAAAAGCAATAATTCAAATTTTGATGGCACGAAAAAAATACTAAAAAATAAAAAATTTCATTTCGTGGTCAAACTATGCCAAATATGAGAGAAGATGAGGAAACAAAAATTGCGCATATAGAAAAGGTCTACAAATTTGTTAATGATCACTTTTTAATAGAATACGTAGTTTTTGTTTTATTCGTAAGAAATAGCATTAAAAATAAAAAAATTGAATCTTTGGAAAATAATGCAAGGTACGTAAAAAGATGAAAAGACAAAATTCGTGCATTCGAGAAAGATCCACAAATTTATTAGCAATCACTTTTTGATAGAATGGGTAGTTTTTGTTTCAATCTTAGAAAATAAAATTAAAAATACAAGAATTTGTTAATTGTTAATAGTTTCAACATTTGTTTATAACAATTGCCTTAATAATTAATATTGAGAAAAAATTGTACTTATTCATTAGGAAATAGTAAACCTGTGCACTTTCTTATAAAAATTCTTTTCACATTTTAGAATTGGTGACAATTTTCAAAGTATCATAACAAAGAGACTTCAATATGACATTTTTAGTTGATTTCGTAAAAAAAATGAAGCCTATTGGTTGAAAAATAGTCAAGCTATACATTTGTTCATAAAAAATGTTCAAGTAATTACTGTTTGATGTCAATTTGTAAATAAAAATATTCAACGATAAACTTGTTTTTCAAAACTGTTTAAACAATTGATGAATCGCATCTTTTTTCAATAAGTCGTGATCGAATATTAATTATTCTCAAATTTAAAACAAAAAATATGGATTTTAATGAGCTGAACGTTATGAATCCAAAAAAAAAAAAACTTTTGTTCATCAATTTGTTTATAAAATTAAAACATTTTTCTATGTATTATCACTCACTAAAGTTATTTCCAGATAGTTCTTGGACAGATTTAAGACCTTTTTTAATAGGTCTAAAAATCTTAGGCTAAAAATTGATTTGTCCACAGATATTTTGTTTGACCCAATGTGCAATGCCCGGCAAACCATATGCGGTGCGCTCGTAATCTTTAATTTTTTAAACCATGAATTATCCTGCTAATCGTTTCAAAAATCAGATATGTTGTACCCAATAAGTAGCCTACTTTTTAGTAAAATGTGGTGGTAGTACCTAAAGTACTTCATCTGACCTGACTTTGAGAAAGCATTTGATACTAATTGGTTCAAAAGCTTAATCTACAAACTTATTCAGTATACATTTCTTTCAATATGATAATTTCAAGTCATCTATTAAACGAGTAATGGCTATAGTACCCTAAAGCTCAGCATTCGGTTCGTTTATATATATATATATATATATATATAT
>JAABKJ010010638.1:0-10925 GCA_011634705.1 Andricus grossulariae
ATTTCGATATCTTTCTGAAATCATTTAAATCTTTCAAATTTTTGTGAAATCTTTTAAATCTTTCTGAAATCTTTATAAAATATTTTGAAATCTTCATCAAATCTTTGTACAATTTTTTGAAATCTTCTGAAATTGTTGTGAAGTCATTTAAATCTTTGAAATATTTGTAAAATATTTCGAAATCTTTTAATTGTTTTAGAATCTTTGAAGTTTTTGTGAAATTTTTTGAAATCCTTGCAATTTTTGGAAACCTTCGTAATCTTTTTGAAATTTTGGTGAAATATTTTAAATCTCCTGAAATATTTAAAAAATTGAAATCTTTTAGAATCTTTGAAATATTTGTGAAATGTTTGAAAATATTTCGATATCTTTCTGAAATCATGTAAATCTTTTAAATTTTGGTGAAATCTTTTAAACCTTTCTGAAATCTTTATCAAATTTTTTGAAATCTTTTGAAATCGTTGTGAAATCATTTAAGTCTTTGAAATATTTGTGAAATATTTCGAAATCCTTGAAATGTTTTAGAATCTTTGAAATTTTCCTGAAATCTTTGAAATCTTTCTGAAAACTTTGTGGAATGTTTTGAAATTCATGAAATTTCTCGGAATCTTTTGGAATCTTTGTAATCCTTTTGAAATTAAAAATCTTTGAAAGCTCCTTGAATTACTGTAAAACCTTTTGAAATCTTCTGAAATCATTGTGAAATCTTAAAAAAACTTGAAATCTTTGCGAAATTTTTCGAAATCCTTCAAATATTTTGGAATCTACGAATATTTCGTGAAATATTTTGAATTCTTCTGAAATCTTTGTGAAATCTTTTGAAATCCTTGAAATATTTTTTAATCTTTGAAATCGTCGGGAAATGTTTGAAATCTTGGTGGAATTTTTGCAGATCCATGCAATTTTTCGAAATCGTTTGGAATCCTTGTAATCCGTTCGAAATGTTTGTGTAATATTGGAAATCTTTATGAAATTTTTGTAAAATCTTCTGAAATCGTTGTGAATTTATTTAAATCTTTAAAATCTTTATGAAATCTTTCGAAATCTTTTAAATATTTGGGAATCTTTGACATTTTCCTAAAATCTTTGAAGTCTTTGTGAAATGTTTTGAAATCCTTGAAATGTTTCGAAATCTTTTGGAATCTTTTAACTAATTGTGAAATCTTTGTAAAATCCTATGCAGTCTTCTGAAATCTTTGTGAAATCTTTTGAAATCCTTGAAATATTTTGGAATCTTTGAAATCTTCGTGAAATCTTTTAAATCTTTGTGAAATGTTTTGAAAGCCTTGAAAATTTTCGAAATATTTTTGAAATTTTTAAAAATTCTTATGGATCTTCCGAGATATTTAAAAATATTTTGATATATTTTGGAATCTTTGAAACCTTTGGGAAATCTTTGAAATATTTGTGAAATGCTCTGAAATCTTTATGAAATCATTAAAATCTTTGTCAAAATAGAAACCTGTCGGAAAATTGAACAATCTTTAATTTGTCAAAAACTATACGTGTATTAATTTATACCGTCCCGAATTTACCGATTAAAATTTTTTAAATATCAATCATCAAAATAAGTAATACAATGAATTTAATGTTTAAACGTTAATTTGAACATTTGACTGATCGATAAAAATGTTTGAAAATCTAGAACTTTCGTGGACAAATTTTGTGAAAGAAAATTTTATCATCAGTGAGTTAGCTAAACGTCCCAGTAATCATGACCGTATTCCCAGTATTCGTGACGCCAATTTTCTTGCTTTTTGTCTGATTTAAATTAATTGAAATTCCATTTGATACTATAGAATGCTAAAACTAAATGGGTTTTAGCATTAAATGTTACTTCAAACATATTTTGCAACAATAAATTCAAATTATAACCAAGTTTCACGATTATTGGGACCGTCACGATTACTGAGAAATTTACCTTATTATGTAAGTATTTAGGAAATATTTATGAATTAGTCTGAAAAATTATTATGAATATTTATGAATGATGCATTTTTTATTCCAGATATATGGACAAGGCGCAATGGGTAAAGCCAAATAAAAATTGAATGATTTTCGACAATGCTTCGCTGAAAAGTCAGATTTCATTTACGACTCCTCTTCGGCAAAATGGAATGACGACAAAGCAAATGAATTGTCAAAATACCTCTGGCTGTTTCTCAGTCTTGTCGGACCATATTACTCCACAATTAACAAAATTCGTAGCGACATCTTTTTGAATCTGATTTAACGAACAGACTACATTTTTTGCCATCAACCCCATTATATTCAGGAAGGTACTTTTAAGTTTATTTAAATTAATAGCATATTATGTAGTTACTACAAGACTACAAATTGATTATTTACAAATTTAATATTGATATATATGCGGAAGTTATTATTCTTGAAATTTTGAACAGGTTGCGAACCCATCCCAGGGATCTCCTGTATTCAGTTGCAACATAGATGAATGACTTCTCATACCAGCCAGCTAAAATCGAAGAATTTGCTATTTAGCAACCCATTTCACAGATCAAGAATTCAAAAGGAAATTCCAAGCAAGAAGTTTGAAATATCACAAGTTTCATATCACAAAATAAGTTCAATTTCAACTTTTTTTTAAATTTAAAGTTCAGTTGTTAAATTTATCAATGATTATATCATTCAGTTTACAATGTGTTATTCTACAATGCTTTACTTTAAACATTTTCCATTTTTGGTCTTCGTTTTGACATATATTTTTATATTAAAGAATTTAAGAATTCAGTTTTGAAGACTTTTTGAAGACTGTTTTGAAGCAAATTTTTTGATAAAAAACGATTTAATTTGATTAAATATGCATATGAGTTAATTAATGATTTTAAGAATTGAACTGTAGTTCGAGGATTTAAAAAATAATAATTGATTTTACAAGACGATTCTGTATTTGTTCCAAATTATACAATGCACACATTTTAACGTTAAAAATTGAGCGTTAAAAATTCAAGCGTACAATTGAAACTTTATAAACTATTTTCCATTTAAAAATAATTTCAAATTATTAAATCTATAATCAAGCACTTTTATTCAGTTTTAAATCCTATTTAAATATTGTTTCAGTCTAAAATATTTCAATTTGAAATTTTTTAATACAAAAAAAGAAGAGTTTTATAATAATTAGTAATATTTGACTGTTCGTTTGAAATAAGAAATTATAAATCAAATATTCAAAATTTGTAAGTGGAAGTGTTGAATGTTGGTGTTTAAATAACAATTTAACAATTATCATTTTGAAACATCATTTTGAAAGTAAAATACTTAAACGCTTCAATTTTATACGCGTAAGTTATTAATTGTTTGACTTAAAATTTTCACAAGTTTAAATTAAAAGAGTTTCACTATGAGTTCTTAAATTTGCAATTATTTTTTTATTACTTTAAATGTAACAATTTTGAGCTTTAAGAGTTCAATTTTTTTTAAAGTTCAGTTACCATTACAATTACCATTGCGACTCATTTCTTTATTCCACAATTTCGTATCTCTCTATATTATAATCTATAAAATTCTGAATAATTTTTCTCTGCGATTCATAAATTTTACTTGAAATGAAAAAAATTTCCTAACAATTTTATTTATTATATTTTATTCAACTTTCGCAGCAGAAATTTTATCTACTAAGTCAATTTTTCAACTGATTATCTATGATGCTAAAATATTCTTGTAATTTAGAGATTTAAAATTTTATAATATGATTACTTAAACCTGTCTAATTACAATTCAATTGTTAATTTTTCAATTATTAAATCATTTAGTTTACAATAAGCAACTCTAAAATCTTTTACTTGGAAAATTGTTGAAAAAAATGTTTTAAGTAGATCCACTGTAAATATAATTCAATTAATTATTTTTTGAATTGAGCTGTAGTTCGAGTAATTAAAATTGAAAAATAATTCATTTCACAAGACGATTCTGAATCTGTTCTAAATTAAACAATTTACAGAATTTAACTTTAAAAAATAAACAGTTCTAATTGGAAAGATTTATTAGTTGAACAAATGTAAACGTCCAATTGAAACTTTACAAACTATTTTCAAATTTTGAATAATTCCAAATTAATGGATGGAGTGACATGATTTCACCGAAAAAGCAAAATCCCAAATGTTGAACAATACCGTAAATATAATTACAAAAATAAAAAATTTCCGAAAAAAATGTCCAAAATATCAAATTACTGAAAAAAAATAAAACTACCGATAATGTTTGTAAACAAAATTGAAATATTTCGAAAGAGAAAGGTAACGAAATTAGAAAACTTCTGAAATTTTAAATCACCGAAATTTCCTAAAAAATAACAAAAATATTGTTCAATATTTTGTTTGTTTCAGTCTAAAATATTTAATTCTTAATCCATTCAATTTGCATTTTTTAAATTAAAATAGAACAGTTTTTAAATCTTGGCAATATTTGACTATTCATTTAAAATGGGAAATTAAAAAGCAAATATTAAAAGTTAAACAATTTCAAATTTAATTGTTAGAAATAGCCTTGGATCTTCAACATTTAAAAATGCTAAATTTAAGCTTTAAACGTTACAATGTTAATTATTCAATTTAAAAAGTGTTTAATTTGTAAGTAAAAGTGTTGAATTTTAATTCATAAATAATATTTGAACAATTATTAATTTGAAACAACTTCTAATTTGAACAGTTTTCAGTTATAAATAAAATACAAAATCGTTAAATTTTTAATGTTTTTAACTTTAAATTGCTTAGAAGGATATAATTTTGAACATTTTAAAATTTATTTATTCATTCATTCTTCAATTCAGAATATTGAAAAGGATAACGTGGATTTTAATTTGGAATTTTAGCGACATTTAATTTGAAATTGTTTAAATGAAAAGATTGAAACGTATGAAAAGTTTAAAATTAAAAAGACTTCCATTTTGAGTGCTTTAATTTGTAGTTCAGTTTTAATTAATTAAAAAACACTAATCAGCGTTCGAATTTTTCAAGTGCAATGACCTTGAACAATTTTTGTGAACCGGGAAAAAACCTCCCTGATTATTGTATGTAGTAGGAATTTAGATACAAGGTTTTCATAGTCTTCTTTTATTGTTGCGAGAGAGTTAATTTTTATAAAATAATAAGAGTAGTTTTAACGTTCTATGAACTGATTTACATTTTTTGTATAATTATTATTTTTATATTGTGTATTACGCGATCGATCGCCATATGTTAATCATTTGATATTATGAAATGGGAAAATAAAATTTATATTAATCTAACTACAGATGCGTGTTTATTATCTTTAATATCATAAACATTGTGTAAATAATATTTTATCCTAAATTATCAGCTTATAAAACTTGTCAGACGAAACTTAAATCAGGTATTTTGATGCTGATCAAATGAAAATAAATCAAGTTAAAAATGAAATAGATTCAAATCTATTAATTATGAAAAAGTAAATTATTTCTATAATCTATTTAATTTATTTTAAATTAAGTTGAGTGTTTCAGACTCTCTGGTCAATAAAAGAATGTTAATTTGAAAAATAAAATATTTGAAACCCTACTGTTCTAATACTGTCATTTTTTTAATACAGTGTTAATTATCATACAACCTACAATTTTTGTTAAATTTAAACAATTTATCAATTAGTTTATATTTATACATTTTTATTATATTTCATTATAAATTAAGTTTATGCTATAATAATCCAAATAAATAACTAATCATTTAAAAAATATCAATACGTTTTTTCAACTCGAGTTTAAATTGCTTTTTCAATTACATTTATTTTGTTATATTCTATTTGTTTATAATATTTAAATTTTATGCGCAACCTAAAAATCATAGTAGCAATAACAGTGTGCACATGCCCAGAAAGTTTCTGTGTTTTATTTTACAATTTACAGTCACAATGAAATAAATATTAAATAGTTACGACAGATTTAATCGCTTTTATTTTCAAAATATATTTTTAAGTGCAACTAAATAATTTATTTTATCTTCTTTCAGAATTGTTGTTTTCTATCATAAACATCAATCAATATTCTGTATTTTCGTAATTGATTGAATTTCAATCACAAATTGTTAATTAAAAAAAATATTTGAAACTGTTTTTGAGATATAGTAATATTTTATATATAATTTTACTTATACAACCTAATTTTTTGTGTAATTTTACCAATTTATCAATTAGTTCAGATTATACATTTTTACTCTACTTTATTATAAATAAAGGTTTTGCCACAATTAGTCAAATAAATAATTATTCACTCAAAAAAGATCAATTACTTTTTTAAACCCAGTTTTCTTTGCTTTTTTAATTACATTTTTTACATTCTACTTGTATAAATATTTAAATTTACCCGCTCCCTAAAAATCATAGCAATAACAACATGCGCATGTCCAGAATGTTTTGTGTTTTATTTTACAATTTACAGCCACAATGTAATAAATGTTAAATAATTACGACATATTTAATTGCTTTTATATTTAAAATGCATTTTTTAAGTGCAACTAAATAATTTATTTTATCTTTCGGATTTTTTTTTCCTATCATAAACACCAAGCAATATTCTGTATTTTCGTAAATCATTGATTTTCAATCACAAATCTTTCATCAAAAAATATTTAAAACTATTTTTCAGATATACTAATTTTTGAAAAATAATTTTAATGGTACAACCTAATTTTTTCTGTAATTTTACCAATTTATCAAATAGTTCAGATTACACATTTTTACTATACTTTATTATGAATAAAGGTTATGCCACAATTATCCAAATAAATAATTATTCACTTGAAAAAGATCAATTACTTTTTTAAACCCAGTTTTAACTGTTTTTTCAATTACATTTATTTTGTTATATTCTATTTGTATAAATATTTAAATTTACGCGCTCCCCAAAAATCATAGGAACAATAACAATTTGCGCATGTCAGGAATGTTTCGTGTTTTATTTTAGAATTTACAGCCACAATATAATAAATATTAATAATTTAGATATATTTAGTTGCTTTTATTTTTAAAATACATTTTTTAGGTGCTCCTACATAATTTATTTCAGAATTTCTAAAAATATATCCCACTAAAATAATCGTTTCCTTCTAGAAAAGTTCGTTATACATATTTTTTTGGACAGCCAATGAGAACTCATTCTGGTGTACGTGCATGTGTTGGTGGCGAGGAAAGCTCAACGGTTTTTTCGTCCGCGCTACTATTCCTTCGTGCGTCGTGCAAACAGTCAGACGCTTCTACAATTGGGAGCTAATTTTCAACAAATCGTAAGAATTTGACTATCAACGCGAGAATTTCGATCGAATCTATCGATAATTGAGCCTCGGTTGCAAGTTGAAATCGATCAATTTTCAAGTAATTTCTTTGTTTTTATGACCTTGACTGCGTAGGGCATTGTTGTGATGCAAAGTGTCGAGTCATTTTTGCCGAGAAACGGCATATTTACATGTTATTTTTTTCTGCTCCCGGTGTTGTTCCGGTTCCCGGAAGGAATTCGGGAATAAATATCGGTGGATATTTCGTGAATCTCGGACTCTTAAAGCCTATTATTATATTTTTCGTCAGAATTTCAAAATCGAGTCAGCGATAACGGTCGCAGTCAATATTTTGCCAATTTTACCGCGAATTTCTATCTCTGGTGTGCCGCATATCGATTTTTGAGAATGATCCATCCTTATTTCGTTAAATTAATAAAAACCTGGGTGCTAAATGGATATAAATATATATTTCACGGTAAAATTATTGGCGAACTGGATGTGGGATGAAAAATTGTCCACGCCATTTTCTTTCCAGATTTCGACAGGTCTGGACACGTTGAAAATTTAGCGTCCATTTTTTTCTGCTTCCGAACGATAAAGCCGGTAAGATCGAGAGAGATGAAAAGCAGTTTTTCTGCAAATCTCTTTCACTCATACGGGCTTTTCCGTCCGCCAGAAGAGGTATAAATGCAGTCTTAGCGAAAGTCTCTTCGCGAAATCATAATGGCGACTCTGTTTTGTTTAGAAGTTTTTCGAAATTCGTATTTTTCGTTCACCACGGAATTCGGTATGTTAGGTCTCGTCGCGAGTGTGCTGAATTTCAACGGTAATAAAGACATTCCTAGAAGCGTAGCAGCTCCAGGATGGAGATCAGGCGCAGACGTTTTGCAGAAATGGTAATAGTCTTTAAGAATAATATTTAAAAAATATATATATTTTAGGCTTTCGAAATTATGAAAATGAATGAATTTTAATTAATCGGAATAAATAATCAAGTTAATCGTAGTGTCACTAATGTAAATAAATTGAAATACATTTTCGCAATATTAAGCAAACGGAAAGGCGGTGGCTTATTCATTCGAACTTCAAAGTGTGAAAAAGTCTGCCTGAACATTTTGATTTTAGTTCATGATCTGTTGAATGTTTGATCGCCAATCGTAACAAATACAAATAATATTGTAATTGATAATAAAATTAGTAATAAAAAATAGATGTTATAAATAAAATAAAAAGTCAAATCAAGTTTATAGTGTTACTGCATTTAAATAAATGGATTATAGTCACAAAATTGTATTTTTGGATAACAAAAAATATGGCTACATATTACCGACCGACTTTTATATGGCGCCCATTTTTTAATTTTCTATATTTGCCAAATCGTACGTATTTTTATATGTAATAATGGTGCTGATTTGTTATAAAAATTAGGTTAGAAAATTGATTAATTTTTGAATGGAAACCATTACAATTGCCCATAAAAAATGTTTATTAATAAAAAAATATTTTTTCACTTTCATACAAAATTTCAAAAAAATTATTCAGAAAGATTTTAATTTGAAAAGTGAAAATGTTTTCGACCCTCTAGCAGTATGAAACCCACCCCCAATTGCCACAAGGTCTCAAAAGATGTTCATCTCTAGTGTATGTGGAATCAACCCCTAGAGTTAAAAAAAATTCTGTAAAGGCAGCATTTGATGTCAAACCTTAAAAGATGTTTCACCCTTCTAGCTCATGTTGAAACCACCCTAAATCAACCTTTATAGTTTAGGGGTCGATTTAGGGTTGGTTTCATATGCGCTACAGAGAGTAAACCTTTTTTGTATTCTTTTTTCACCAATGCTGCCTTTCTCAGTGAAAACATTTCGAATTTTTAAATTAGTGTGTTTTACAGAATTTTTGAAATATTAGGGGTTCATTTAGGGCGGTTTCCACATGAACTAGTGAGATAAAATTTTTTGCGATACTTTTAGCATGAAATCCTGCTAATATTAGTGAAACCATTTTGCATTTTGAATTATTATTTTTTTACAGAATTTTGGAAACTATAGGGGTTGATTTGAGGCGGGTCCCGCATACGTTGGAGGGATGTCACTTTTTTAAAATACGTTTGGCATGAAATCCTGCTATTATTAGTGAAAACATTTCAACTTTTTAAATTAATATCTTTTCACCGAATTTTTTAAAGTTTAGGGGTAGATTTGAGGTGGGTTCCACATGCGCTTAAGGGATTAAACTTTTTCGGGGTGCTCATGACATGCAATTCTGTCATTATCACCGAAAATATTTCAACTTCACAAATTAGCGTTTTCATAGCATTTTTGACACTTTAAGGGTTGATTCAGGGTGGGTTTCACATACGCTGGAGGGATAACACTGTTTTGCGATATTTGTGACATGAAATTCTGCCATTATCAGCGAAAATATTTTGACTTCAACTTATTGTGTTTTTAATAAATTGGTATAACATTAGGGGTTTAATTAGTTCGAGATATCAAACGTTTTAGGGTTGCTTTTGGTATCAAATTGTCATTATCATCGAAAACACTTAGAATTTTCATATTAGTGTCTTTAGAGAATTTATTACACTTTAGGGATTGATTTGGGGTGGGTTCCACATGTACTAGATGGATTACTCCAATTTCATATATTTTCAGTTTTTCAAATTTTTTAAATTCAAATGTTTAATTTGAAACCTTTTCAAATTCTTAATTCTTCAGGTTTGAGTGCCTATTTTGGCGAAATGCTAACTCTTTCATAAGTCAGAAGTTTGCCAAGCTTACGATTACGTTTTTTATTTATTTTGAGTCTGAATTTTGTAAACTGATAATGACAGAATTTCATGCCGAAAGTATACAAAACAAGTTTCATCCCTCTAGGGCATGCGGAAACCACACTAGATAAGCCCCTACAATTTTAAAAATTTATAAAAAAAACTCATTTGAAATTCAAAATGTTTTGCATGATAATGGCAGAATTGCATGTCCCAAGCACTCCTAAAACAGTTTCATCCCTCTAGCGCACATGTATCCGACCCTAAATCAACCCCTAAAGTTAAAAAAATGCTATAAAAAGCAACTAATTTTAAAAATTGAAATGTTTTCGCTGATGACGGCAGTATTTCATGTCTTAAGTGTACAAAACAAGTTCCATCACTCTAGCGCATGCGGAAACAACCATAAATCAGTCCCTAAGTATTAAAAATTTTATAAAAAAACTCATTTGAAAGTCGAAATGTTTTCCATGATAATGGCGGAATTGTATGTCACAAGCACTTCTAAAAAAAGCTTCATCCCTCTACCGCTTGTGTATTTGACACAAACAAACCCTTAAAGTTTAAACAAATTCTATAAAAAGCCACTAATTTTTAAAATCGAATCATTTCGTTGATGATGGCAGCACTGCTTGTCGAAAGTATACAAAAAAAGTTGCATCCCTCTAGCGAATGCGGAACCCACCCTAAATCAACCCCTAGATTTTCAATAATTTTATAGAGTCACTAATTTGAAAGTCAAAGAGTTTTCTATTATAATTTCAAAATTGCATGCCACAAGCAACTCCAACAAAGTGTCATCCCTTTAGCGTATGTGGAACCAAATTTAAATCAACCCCTATTTTATATTTTACATGTATTAAAAGTAGCCAAAAACCTATAAAACCCTATATATATATATATATATA
>JAABKJ010010639.1:0-10924 GCA_011634705.1 Andricus grossulariae
AGAAGTACACAGGAGAGATTGGGATGGACTTCGGATTGGATAAATGTGCCAAAATTCATTTGAAGAAAGGAAAGATTTTTGGCGTTCCCAAGGACCCTGAGCTTGTGGCCTAATACTTTTTTATTCTTTAGAGGAAATATAAAATAAACATTATCTGAAGGATAATCTGACGCGTCAAATTTATGAATATCCCGTTTAATGTATTCGTAAAAGTGTGGACCAGTGAAATGATAGATGAGACTGTTGTGTCTGTATATAGTAATTTTGCACAATTTCCAAAATTTGGCAGAATATAGTTATGATGAAAATCGTATGCGATAATTTTTGAAGAGATCAGGAACCGTGAATCCAATGTAGATAGGTTTATTGAAGAGAATTTTAGGTTTATTCATTTCTATGATTACCATATCCTTATCAAATATGGTACAACTATAAAAGTTGGTTTAACAATTAGAGCTTTTGCACCATATCTCCTCTCCCATTTTGATACAAGCTTGACATCTTTGTGCCTCCTGACGGAATTGTTCATCAATTTATAAAAATTCTTTTCAAATTCGTAAGATGCTCTTTTTTTACCGCAAAATTATTTTACTTCTCCAAATATCTTGGGTATATTTCATATTTCATCATAGATACATCCAGTATGCGATCTCTGAAGTTGTTGCATTTTCATGCAAAATTGTATATGCATTGCCATAAATCTGGACAACCTTCTTATAGTCCGATAAGTCCATTTTCGAGTATTATTACCACAGGCTGGTTAGAAGATAACCGAAAAAAAATTCGCTTTGAAGTGACTTTTATGGTCATCCAATTTCACAAATATTCCGAAAGATGGCACTCAGTGTAAATTTCAAAATGTAAAGGAGCACTAACCGATTTTCAACACCAGGTTTCTTATCTCCAGTCCACACGTGGCATATGTCACTGAATGTAATTTAGTAATAAACTTTTGAAACGTTGAAAAAAGTATATATTGAAGTGTAAAAAACTGTACTGTTGTATGAAAGCAGTTCGAAAAATATTTCAAATCACTATATCAATTTTCACTTTACTTTACTTTTTTATGCTTGTGTGTATTTTCTTCACATGCTGGATGGCAACTGAGAGAAAGATATGCAAATCGCGTTTTTTGTAGATGCACAGTTGCTGTCCTTATCTAGTGACATATCTCCATCTTTGTCTTAATGTTCTAGAACGTTCTACATCACAAAAGACAGGTTCGGGATATAATTTTTGCAATGCAGTATCTTATTTCATGTGACACGGCGAGAGGTTGATGGACCTAGCATATGACAAAAGAATAATTATCAAACGTTGTGGCTCGACTAAGAAATCAAAACTTTTAAAAGCAGTAAAAAAGAAGTGATTTCTAGAGAACGAAAGCAGAGTCTAATGTAATGTATGCAGACTTAGTCGGTCAGTACATCGAATGTTTTTTTCTAACATCAAAACGTTTAAACACGTCTGGGTTTTATCTCGAGTCCTCGCTCGCTACTCGATACCAAAATAAAGCGATACAAATCCCGAGTATATGAGCTACCATAAGAAGTGCTTTATTCCTTTAGATAATCTCTTACCTATATTATTCGATTGGCTTAAAATATTTTTTAATTTTAATTTTATCTTCGAAAATGCTTTTCAGAAATTGCGCAGTATAATTTGACGACGTCATCAAGAATGTTCTCTAATAGTAATATATCTACCTCTTAATTTTCAAGTTATAGAAGGTTCTAAACTGCAAAAGAATGTTTTTCACAAATTATTTTCGAACTATATAAATAAGGAGATGAATTTTTAGTTGAATATGCTGTCTATACAGGAGCAATAGATCAAATTTATAGAGAAAACAGGATGTCATACATAGCCCGCCGTATCAAATTTCATCAATGTACTTGCACCTTTTTTGCGCTCTAATTACATATTTTATCTGTAAGGAAGCAATTAATCATCCTTGTCTTGATCCCACAACTATATTCTGCAGTAGAAATTGCCAGGACAAAGAAAAAACATAACCTTGAAACTATTTACGCGACATGTTTGAGACAAGAAATAACCTTGAAGCTGTTTGTATGAATTCGGTTAGAACAATTGCGCAATATTATTTTATGACGTCAGCTGTAGAATGTTCTCGATGTCGGTAAAGTAGGTCCAGTACCCCTCCTGTATCAATTTCGTTAATGCAGGAATGCATGATGACTTCATTAAGAATGTCGGTAAGATAATGCTTAGCACGGACATGAAAAACTTTTATAAAAAATTTAGCACGGACACGAACCACTACAGCGAGAATCTTCTCGATGTCGGTAAGGTAGGAATTTATCATTAGAACCGGCCTTACACATCAACTCGCGAAAAAAATTGCCTTCTTCTATAATAAATAACCCAAATTTAGTTTAAATATATTTGAATTGATAACAAGAAAATAAATTATCATAGAACTATTTTGAACTCTAATCAGTAAAAATTTTGGGAATTCATCAATTTCGAAATAGGCTTACTTTCTACTCCTACTACCCAAGGATACATCCTTAAAAGAAACAATTACATCCCAAGTTAACACGTTTCACGTAGAAAATTCCAACCAACCCTGGGTGGAACTGGAACCGTTATGTCCCGCAGTGGTGACTGAATTTAATCCACGCAATCCCTCGCTTTTAGCCAGCGGTTTGATGTCAGGTCAAGTATGTATTTGGGATATGAAAACAGGAAATGTTCCTATTCAACAGAGCCACCTTCAATTCAGTCATAGGTAATATATCGTTTGTTGCAAGCACCATAATTAATATATTACTAACAAATTAATATCTAGATTTCGAAGTGGACTTTCATTTTTTACGTTGTCCAGAAAATGTAAAAAATGAAAGTCTACGATATTTTTAATATCAGATCCAAATCAGCCCAAAAGCTCGACCTGGCCCGAAATCTAAAAAGTAATCGCAATCGATTCCTATTAGCTCACAAATGCTTATAGTTAACAAAATTAGTTTCCATACAATATTGAAGAATTTTTGAGCTGAAAAAAATCGGTAACGATTATTCTTCAGGTTTCTTGCCGGGTCGGGCTCACGGGTTTTTGAGATGACCCCATGCCTTGAGCCCAACCCCACCTGGCCCAAATTTAGCTTAAGACGAACCGTCGGGCACAAGCTTTTAACCATTTTGAACATCCCTGACATATTTTAAACTGACTGATATTTCTGGTAAAAAGCTTCACAGTCAATTGGTGTGTCTTATTATTCAGGAGCCCAGCAAGTTGCCTGAAGTGGATGCTTTCGAAGAGCAATTCAGAGTTCTTCACAGGTTCATCAGACGGGAGAATTATGTGGTGGGACATGCGGAAACTGCGTGAACCAACTGAAATTTTGATAATTGATCTCGATAATACTAAAGATTCAAAAGTGCAGAATGCCATAGGTGTGACATCCTTGAATTACGAGCCTTCCATGGAGACCAAATTTTTGTTCGGTACAGAAAATGGAGTGATTATAAGTGGTTCCAAAAAGTCAAAGACTCATTCAGATAGGTTTTCATTGAGATTCCAAGGCCACTACGGACCAGTTTATAGCGTAGACCGCAACACTTTTAACCCTAAATACATTTTGTCGGTTGGAGATTGGACGTCTCGCATTTGGGCAGAAGATACTAAAGAGGGAGATCTTGTTTCTACTCCGTAAGTGATACAAACACTGATGACATTTATTTTGCCACTATTGGAATTCCTCACTCCAAAAGGACTGTTTAATTTATGGCCGCTGGTTCCTTCAATATAAAGTTATAATTTTTAACTAGAATTAGTATTAGAAAATACAATGGTGGAACTAAAAATGGGGTTTTATACTAACTTTCTTTATTTTTATTATATCAGTACAAGGAAGTCTCGTTTCGTTGAAGATTAACTTTTTGACAGACAGGTTTTGTAAGGAGTTTCCGACTGTAGGATGTTGGAGCAAATCGAGATATTCTATCTTCTATGTCGCAAATCATCGGGGAGAACTAGAGGCGTGGGATATTCTGATGGGATTAAATAATCCGGTCGTTACCATGCGACTAAGCGATGATAGGCTGACGACCATTGCTCCTCATGAAGAAGGTACTTTGGTGGCAGTTGGTGACTTCTCTGGAAAAGTGTATCTAGTAGAGTCTTCTGCAGCCCTTAAAAGCTTCGAAAAAAACGACAGAATCAATCTAACAACGGTAAAGTAGGTAGCATGCTAGTAACGTAAAGAAGGACACATTCATTATCAAAATAACATTTACAATAGTGTTGTTTCATGAGTTTAAATAGCTTTCTTACATATAGAGACTATTTGAAAATAAAGTATGTTCAAAGTTTTAGGATTTTAAAACAGGGGCCTCTAAAATTGATAAATTAGAATTCACATTCTCGCAAATTAGAATATTTACAAACAAGAATTACCTACAGTTTTTTATTGCAAACTTATAGCTATTAGGATTGAGCATTTCTCATTTTAAATGGGGGGGAATTTAAATGAAAACTAAAGGCTATTGTCACTTACACATATGTTCAATTAAGGCTCATAAACTCTTAAACATATAACGCGTTTACTGAAAGCTTAGATTGATTTGCAATGAAATTGAGAAAAACATTTCTTAACTGAACGGCTGATAATAAAAAGTGGAAATATCTCATGAGTGAGTAAAAAGCAGCTATAAAAAAGTGCCTAAAAAATTGGATATAATTTCACGTCTGTAAACAGCAGAAATAGAATATTGGCAGTAAAAAGTAGACAACGGTACTTGGGCTGTAAGAAACAGGAGTAGAAAAACTCGGCAGTAAAAAGTGGACACGGGCGTGTATTCGGCAATATTCGGTCAGTCGGCTCTGTTACGTGATACGTCAGCCAGCCTCGTGTAAAGCCGAAAACGCACGAGGCTCGAAGCACGAGCGCGAAGCCGAGCTCGCCAGAAGCCCGACTTCTCGATTCGGTTTCGTCGGCTATTGGAAGGTTTTAGTTGATTTTTGTTTTCAAAAATTGATACCTTAAAGAAAGACTTTAAATACATGTGATGAAGTCTTCAGATATTTAATGATTATGTTTTTCAGGAATTCTTATCGAATGTTTCAGACTATCCGATTCTACAGTTTCATTTTTCATTATTTATGTTTTATTTTTCAATTGATTTTAAATATCTCTGATACTTACCTTTCTTTTCATGCTATTTTAGGCTATAATCATAATTTTGGGGATTTTAAGAGAAAAGGCCAAAAAGGTATCAACTTGACCTCATATGCTTTCTTAATATATAAAAACTTTACAAAACCTTCAATGTCAGAAAATGCTTGTCTCAACATTACAAAATTTAGTTTTTACAATTTTATTTTAATTGTAAAATAATTGTTATTGGAAATTAATTGTAAATAAATGTAAAATGAATGTAACAAAATTTATTTAATATATAAATATCTCATGATTTTAAAAGGACGAAAAAAATTTTTAAGGTAATTCTTTGTAGTATTTTATTAACTATTGAAAATATTTTTAGAATATTTTTCCTTCATTCTGCCCTAGGGTTAAACATGGTACAAAAAACTGTCGTGAAATTTAAAATAAAAACTGTACTCTGTATACATTAATCTTAAAAGTGAAAAATAATAATACTTTTTATAAATATTCCTAAATGTTATTTGAATATGATACACATTGATTTTTATTTGGAAAATTCTTGTAAACAGATGGTTATTTTATAAATTTTACGACATTTTTGTACCACGTTTGGCCTTAGAGAATACATTTGAAGCATGAAATTATACAAATATATCCATTAATTAGTTTTTGATTGAAATTTATATTTTTTATTGAAATTTTTATTTTGTATACAAAAAAATTTTCCGCCTTAAATTGTAATTTTGTTGAATTTTCCTTTTTTCTTCACTGAAAAATTTTTTTGATTTGAAAATTTATTAATTTCGTTGAAAATTCATTCTTTTTAAGTTAAATTAAACTGTTTTTAATTAAAAATTATAATTTTTTAATTGAAAAAGCAATTATTACATTTTTCGTTAAAAATTCAGCTTTTTGGATTGAAAATTCATCCCTTTTTGGTTGAAAATTCAACTGGTCAGTTAAAAATTTTGTTATTGTTGAAATTTTGATTGACATATAGAAATATTAAAAAATATTTGAAAATATTTTTAAGAATTTTAGCAAAATTATATTTATATAAACTTACAAATGAATAATCTTAAAAAATAAATAGTTATTCGAAATTGTTATTCTGCATTAAAAATGATTCTTTGCCCCAAATTATAATTTGTTTGAAATTTTTCTTATTTCCTGACTAAAAATAGTTTTTACTTGAAAATAGATTTTTGTCTTTTTTGTTTGTTTTTGAAATCTCGATTGAAATACAGAAATATTAAAATATCTTTGAAAATTTTCTTAAGAATCTTAAGAAAATCATATTTATATAAACTTAAAAATAAATAAACTTAAAAAATAGTTATTCGGAATTTTTATTTTGTATATAAAAATATTTTTGTCCTCAAATTATAATTTTTTTGAATTTTCCTTTTTTCTTCGCTGAAAAATTTTTTTGATATGAAAATTTATTTACTTGGTGGAAAATTCAATCTTTTAAAGCTATATTTAACTATTTTTAATTTTAAATTTGAATTTTTCATTTAAAATGCAATTATTACATTTTTCGTTGAAAATGCAGCTTGCTTGGTTGAAAATCCATCCTTTTTTGGTTGAAAGACATCCGTTCAGTTAAAATTTTCTTGGTTGCTGAAATTTTTATTGACATACATAAATATTAAAGAATATTAGAACATCTTAAGAATCTTAGGAAAATTATATTTATATAAACTTAAAAATAAATAAACTTAAAAAATAAATAGTTATTAGAAATTTTTATTTTGCATTAAAAATGATTTTTTGCCTCAAATTATAATTTGTTTTAAATTTTCCTTTTTTCCTGACTAAAAATTATACTTACTTGAAAATGTATTTATTTTGTTGAAAATTAACTTTTTCTCAAGTTAAATTCGACTGCTTTTTATTTAAAGTAATTGTTTTTATTGACATAAAAATGATTAAATTTTTCGTTGAGAATTAACCTTTTTTGCCTGAAAATCAAAGTATTCGGTTGAAAGTTTTTTTTTTTTTTAATTTTGATTTACAATATCTGAAATCTTAGAAAATATTTCGAAATTTTCTCCAGAATCTCATAAAACTTATATTTATTTTTACAATTTTATTTTAATTGTAAAATAATTGTTATTGGAAATTAATTGTAAATAATTGTAAAATGAATATATACATATAATTATAATAACATTTATTTTATAAAAAAATATCCTATGATTTGAAAGGACAAGTTAATTTTCAAGGTAATATTTTGTAGTATTTTGATAACTAATTAACATATTTTTAGAATATTTTTCCTCGATTCTGCCCTAGGGTCAAACATGGTACTAAAAACTTTCGTGAAATTTGAAATAAAAACTGTACTCTGTATACGTTAATTTTAAAAATGAAAAATATCAATACTTTTTATAAATATTCCTTAATTTTATTTGATTATGATACACATTATTATTATGGATAAAATTTTTAGATTCGCCATCCAAAGAACATAATTATTGCAGATAAATAAACTTATTAATACATAAAAAATAAATACCATGGAAGTAAATAATATAAACATTCTATAAAGTTTAAAGCGGATTAGTGCTGACCCTCAGAGGGTCTGAAGGCACCAAAATTAGTATGGTTCCGTCTCACGAGCTAGACATACAAAATAACTTGAAATTGTTTTGGATTAGTCTTCACCCAAGACAAAATAAAGACAACATATTTTTACCCGGGAACACCTTTCCTTACAAAAAAGTCAATACTCTCGATTCCTCGCAAAGTTTCTGTTACATAATTTGTAACAAACCTAACAAAAGTCTGAACTTCGGCGAAGCTCAGCAAACCACAAGTGTGAAGTAAAAAAGTAAAGGGCTCACAGCATCGCCCTGAAAAACCCCCCAGTGAAAGGTGACGATGTTTTTTGTCACATGATAATTTCCAGATGAGGTAGTAAATTAAGTTTTTCAAAGGGTTATCAATATCTCTATGCATCTCACTATGTGCGGAAGAACTTTCAAGCTTTCCAAAAAATTGTACCCGCCTTCGGCGAAATCGCGATGGGATTTCAGCTGTAACGACATCTTACGACCGTAAGATGGTTAGTCTGCAATAGACAGAATACGACTCTATTTTCCTAGGAGCGTTTGGCGGAGTGGTATCAGGGCTGATGTCGTAAGAGTGACAGAGATGGTGATAAGGCACTCTTATTGCAGCATTATGCCATTGGATGTACGTTGTTCCCGAGTGAGTTGGAAAACTAGATAGTATACGTCCTAGGTGCTCGGGGTACGCACGACACGCTCTAAAATCACCATCGGAAATATATTGGCTCAAAATGTGGCGACGGTACGCTAGAATGGAAATGCCACCGTCTTGACACGCCGAAATGAAACTCTCCGCGGCCGACTGCAATCCGGGTGATTTGCGGAGAGGAAACGTTAGCTCAAACAACATCGACTGACCCTGTACATTTCTGTGGAAGATGTATATGTGCTGTACCCAGAATGGTTAGGTTGCGAAGAAATGAAAGATTTAGTATTCCGCGACCACCTTGACGGCGTGAGATGTAACATAGCGGAAATACCGGACGGCAAGCATGATTGTTGCAGATACTTTATTCTTCGCCGACAGTATGGAGGACCAAATCTGTCGGTAAGGCGTATGTATCTGTACCAGAGAGCATTCTTCAAAGATCTTGCGTCCTGAAGGCGGCTTTGTGGCACGTCCAGGCATGAATAAGTCTCTAGCGTCAAGGTGACATATAGTGCTTCTGTCGACGAGCTTAGGGATCTTTGGGGATGCAATTGAGTGGACTTCGCTATGAACCTTAGCGCATTTGTCTAATCAAAACTCAATTCCAATCTCCCGAGTGTACTCCTGCACAATCCTTAGAGCTATATTTAGGGGTTCTGAATTTTTAGCACAGATCTTCATATCATCCATGTAAAATACAGGAGTGACATTATGCTTTCCATATGGGAGTTTGCTGCAAAAGTAGCCTTGGGAATGTCTTAGTACGAGAAATAGTGGCAGCATTGTGATGCAAAAACAGGACCTCCGAGTCCCTGGCAACGCTGATTATTCGTCCTCGCTTTAAATGAACTGTGGTACTCTTCTCCAGGCTAAAATGTCGCAGAAGCACCCAGGAGAATTGCGTAGTGCGAGACATAGTTGCAGAAGTATGATGCAAAAGAGAAGAGGGTTCATGGCATCTCCCTGAAAGTCGCCCCTGTGGAAGGTGACGCTGTTCGTTGTCACACGATAATTACCAGACGAAACATCTGATAAGTCTATGAGAGGTTAAGTCGAAAGCTTTCCGCTAGTCAATCCAGGCCATTGACAGGCCGCGCTTCTATCGACAGGCCGCAGCCTGCTACACCTTTTTTTGAGCCACGTTGTTAGTAAGTTTCTCTCCACACAGGCACAATTCTTCGAACAATCCGGTCGTTTAGTATAGCTAAAAAGCACTTACAGCGTGTTCCACCATTTACTGGTCTCTAGTTCCCTGGATCGGACAAGTCGCCTTTCCTTGGTAGGAGTATAGTTCGTTCTAATACCAGCCATTGTGGAATGGGCGTCTCCGACTTTAATGAGGTGAACATGTTTTCGGGGTTTCGTATACCTCTCTCCAAAAAGTCTCTACCTCGGCGAGCATGGATGGATTTTGACAGAAACATGGAGATCGCCGAAGAGGCGCAATGAGTCAGCAATAAAACTGTTGAATCTCCCTGACCCATCTCTCCCTCTCCTGTATTCTCCTCCTTGCTTCACATAACACCGGTATTATATCAACAATATGCTGTTTGATTGTCAGCAGCTTTGAGTTGTTCAGTGCGTGATGGTAGATCCTTATTTCCCAAGTTGAAGCAAGCGTCTTTTGGTCTTTTGACCCATCGTCGGTTATAGCGTTCGATTAGGATCAGCCAATGCTCTTGCAGTACCATAAACCAACCGCTATTATCTCTCAGAATGTGTCTGCTTTCCTCGGTTGGTCTTAATGTCGCATACTGTTCTTCGTCTGCAGTTTGTTCAAGCAGCGGCTGGGGAAGCGCTCCACATACATATCCATTTTTCAAGAGGTAGGCACGTTGATTTCGCAAAGACTTATGCGAAACGTACTGCAGCTCTGGGTGTTTCTAGCATCACAGACTGAGCATACGCGCCATAAAGCCTCTGTAAACAGGGATAATGTTGGCATCGTAGCAGTGTAGTCATCATTGAGTTGATTCGTCCACTCAATATGGATACTGTTTGCCGATCGATTGTCGGGTGCTCTGCGCATTCGATCGTTTTGAACCGCATCTACAAATTTTTCGTAGTTTGGTGGTATTATTGTTGTTACCACGGGCAGCCAGGGAAAGAGTACGTCCATCCTTGTACAGCCCCGCATGTAAGGATAAAGCCTCACACTCTGAGAGGTCGCCCGCTATCTCAGAGTCACCGTTCAAGACACCTCGACCAGGTACCATTCAGCTTTTGGCGCGGTTGTTATGCCTCCGCCTAGGGATTATTCCTTCGAGAACATCCCTGGACAATTGTCCGCGACTGCTTATTAATAATTGTAACCATATTCAGTAGAGAAACTTGGTACAGGGATTCTCTATCCGCAACCCGAGGACGCGTTCGGTGGCTTTGTCCTAGGCCCTTCGGTTCGATTCTAAAGGAATCGAAACATAAACCGAATGGCCTCCGGCGGGGAATCGAACCCTAGTGTCCCGCGTGACAGGCGGTGATACTATAGTTGACAGTTTGTCATGAGGACAACCGCAGGATTTCGCCGGGAGCAGGTGCTAATCTTAAAAATTGCACCCGCTCCCAGCGAA
>JAABKJ010010640.1:0-10924 GCA_011634705.1 Andricus grossulariae
TGCGTGCTCTCTATTCCATGATCCAACAAAGTATGGTCTCGCCACGCGCATCTAAAAAAAAGTGAACCAATCAAATGATCCATCGTTTGCGCGTGGCGACACCATACTTTGTTGGATCATGGAAATGGAAACACGCAGTGAACTCGTTAAGGGAATGAAGAAAGTTGAAAACAGTCGGAAATTGCTGCCCGTGGTACTCAAATTTAGCGCTTTGTGAGGATGAGAAAGCTTTAAAATGGCAAATCGAACTCATTCCACAATTGATGTGTTGGAAGAGAATTAGGAATCGGATACAAGTTACAAAAAGTGTTTCATCATGAAAATTCCCATAATAGTCTTCTTTTGCTAATGATTTTTTGAGCTTTGCAGAAAAGTTCAAATAGTTCACTAATAAATCTGCAAGTCGTCTATACTCTATAATGTTCAGACGATATTATTATAAATTATGGCCAATTAGGGTCAGTCATTTCCGGCTGTCGTTTTGCCTGTCGTTTTCCCTGTCGTTTTCCTGTGGTTGCAAGAAAACTACAGGGGAAAAATGACAGGAAAAAAATTACAGTTCTGTCATTTTTTTTCCTGTCATATATTTTCGTAAGGGACCAATTTCCTATTCTCAACTTCTACTCTTGGCTTGCGTTAGCTTGGTTCAATTAAAGTCTGAAATGTCTTGTTTAATCTAATATCAAGAACATAATACAATATTTACAGGTTCTCTAATGAGGGAGTTGACTGCTCACTAGAAGGGGCTACTAAAGAAATAAAAGTGCCCGCGAAATTTAAACCGAAATTAAGCAAAGGAACGTTTTCTCAAGAAACTTATGAATAATAAGTAGAGAAAAATATGAAATATGGACTTGAGCTCATTAAATAGATGAACTGCAAAGATTGAAAGTATTAATAAAGAGAGAACGAAAGATTGGGCAGAGAGCAAAGTTTTGACCAACAGTAGGTAAGGTAGATCTTACCTACTGTTCGTCAAAAGTTACCTCCCTATCCAATAGTTCGCTAGCGTCTTCTAATGAGCGGGAAACTCCTACATTATTTAAAAAAATGCAATGTGCAAAAGCTTGAGCCGCGGCGTCCAGCTTTATTGTGTGCGGCTTGAATTGAGCCACAAACCAAGAAAAAGCTCAAGGACAAAAAAAATCTCGCATGCCAAAAATATCTCGCAGGCCAGAAAAACTGGCACACCGGAAAAAGTTTGGGGATAAAAAAAATGCTCACAAAGACTGCAAAACAAATAAGAAATATTGATAATTTAAAGAAATTGATCCATTCAAATGTTCAACCTACAAAGATGCATTTTCAACCAAATGGTCGGATTTTTAAGAAAAAAAGATGCAAATTTAACCAATTGCACAAATTTTCAAGCAAAACAGTTGAATATACGGCAAAGAAGTTAAACTTAACAAAATAGTGGACTCTTCAACGAAATAGTTGAATTTGCAGCAAAATAGTTGCATTATCAGCAAAATAGCTGACTTCTTAGCACCAAAAGATAAACTTTTGAGCTAAAAAGACACATTTTTTAGAAGACACTTGAATTTTCAATCAAGAACTATTCTACCTTATGAAGTTATTATTGAACTGTACCGACGCATGGCCGTTAGGTTGGTCCAAATTTTTTGTCTCGAATTTCCACGCATATCGCCCGGAAATTTTTTCTAACCTACACAAAAATAAATCCATCTTTTTGTTGACAAAAAAATCTATTTAGAGGTGGCGCAAGCCCCCTGAAGTTTAACACATACTTCTCATTAAAAAAATATGTTTTTGTAAATTTAATTCAAAATCGTCAATATTAGGTGAATCGAGTTGCAACTCAATATTTCTTTTTACAATTAGTCATAGAATACGAAGCGAAACTTATTTTTTAAATATCACCCCCATAAGTATGTGTTATAGGGACCCAAAAACCCCTAATGGGTGAAAAAGTGGTTTTTGCTAGTTTTTGGCGCAAATTATGATTTTTTCGTGATTTTTCAAATGAAAATTGTATCTTATACGTGAAATATTGCTCTATGCTGGTAACTAGATGTTTGAATAAATTGCTTAAAATAATTTTTTGTTCAATTTTAAATGAAAGTGAGGTAACAAATTAATTAAAGTTAACCAAATTATTTTTTTAAACAATTTATTATTATGGCTAATAATTTTCAACTTGATTAATGCTAAAAAATGGCAGTTATTTTCACAAATTTTCAAATAGATAGTATAATTTTCACTCAGAGTGAGTTAATAATTAATTTAATTCAAATCTAGAAAGTTGCGTATTGATTATGAATATATTTTCTTAAAGTAATACTAGAAAGTCGCTTCTTTTCTGGAATCTTCAATTTTGCTTTTACTTTTCAGTTACGAACATATTTTAATATCAGCCTCTCCCCTTCTTTCATTTAAAAAAATTATATTCACAAAAAAAAGGATTGTTTAAAAATTAGAAAAAAAAAGTAGAAAAAATTTGCATTTAAAAAACCGTAAGAAACATAACTAGCGCCAAAAACTCGTGAAAGCCATTTTTCACTTATGGGGCTTTTTTGGAACCCTATAAAACACACTTATGGGGGTGATATTCAAGAAGTAATAAAATGTTGAGTTTCAACTCGATTCAGCTAATATTGGCGATTTTGAATGAAATTTACAAAAACATCTTGTTTTCTTGTGGGAAATACGTGTTGAACTTTATGGGGCTTGCGCCACCTCTAAATATCATTTTTTCTTAAATCGGATTTTTTGTGTGAATTCGAACAAATTTCCCGGCGATATGCATCAAAATTTGAGAGAAAAAATTTTCAATGCATTTTTGGACTACCCTATTGTACACTGTATGTATTCATAAATTATACAATTTAAAATAAATTTGATGGTTGATAAAAATTGGACCTTGTAAAATTTGAAACTTATGATTTATACAATTATATTGTACTTGATTGTAGACATCAGGTGAGATAAATTGTCTCTAGTGTCCTCTTCCGAATAAAATTGTTTCCCATTTTATATTAATTTTTTAATATTTGAAATCTAAAACTTCAAAATTCAAAATGAGTAGATACTTGCTTGCTCGGAATGACGAGAAGATTCGACACGATGAAAAAAAAAAAGATTCACCGACTTCGGGATATATCGAAATACCTTCCGGGAACCGAGTGAAGTCGAGCGAGGTAACCGATTTTTTCCGTTCGAATGCAACTGAATGTCGGCATCAAACCGAAAAGGGCAGATATTGGCGCAGTAATATCAACCAGGGAATGTGAGGAAGAAACAGGAGTTTCGGAGAGGCGTGGGAAGGAAAGGGGACGAAGGTTTAAAGCGGGAAAGAAGGGGAAGGGATGTGTAAGGATTGAGGGGTTACTGGAAAAGGAGAAAATAGGAGTGAAGTGGTTAGATGTATATGTTGAAAAGGGAGGAGGATTATAGGAAACGAGGGAAGGGGTGGAGAAGGATTATTGAAAAGGAGAGAAGAGGAATGTATGAAATGGGTGGGAAGGGGATTGAGAGGTATTATGGGAAAGGTGAAGGATTAGGGGTTATAGGGATATGTTCGAAAAGGAGGGAGATTATAGGAAATGCGGGGTGGTGTGGAGAAGGATGATTGGAAAGGAGAGAAGAGGAATGTATGAGATGTGTGGGAAGGGGATTGAGAGGTATTATGGGAATAGTGAAGGATTAGGGGTGCAGGAATATGGAGGGAAAGGAGGAAGATTATAGGAAAGGAGATGAAGTGTGAATAAGGACAATGGGACAGGAGAGAAGAAGAAGGCTGAGAGAAGGCTAACCTTATTGTGCCATGTATTGTCTGCCCTGATTTTTCCATCTATCAGCTGTTCAGATTTCCCAACTATTAGCTGCATTGGTTGTGGCAACATCGAGCCGTGTTTCCAGCTCATTCAATTCGCAGTTGGAAGATGTTTTAAAAAAATAAATGTAAGATTAGTCATTCACAGAGCAACCCCTAAATTGTGGCAATGAATTTTTTGCAACGTGCCTACACTTTCGGCCAGTATCAGACCACTAACCAGATGAAATGTTAAGAACTAGCATTAACCCTTATCGCGCTGCAATGAGTAAAGACGGTGAACTTATTTCCTGTAAAATATACTCGGAATGTTTTTACAGCAACAAATACAGCCGAAGTCTCTAAGTCGTAAGAGTGATACTTTTGTTCTTCAGAAGTCCTTTTCCGACTATAATATGCAACAACGCGTTTTTCGCTTCCGTGTTTTTGATTCAGGATAGCGCCTAATCCTATTGTGCATGCATCTGTATATACCTCAGTTTCACGAGCAGGATCATAAATGACTAATATCGGCCGATTAACCAATATTGCTTTCATTTCTGTGCTCACTTCACTCTCTCTTTTTCCCCAAGACCAGGGTACATTTTGCCGCAATAAATTCGTTAAAGGGGCAAGCCTAAGTGCGAAATCTTTGATAGATTTGCGGAAATACCCGGCAAGTCCTAAGAACTGCCTGACTTGCTTTACGTTCTCAGGATAAGTAACTTTCATAACTGCATCAACTTTAGGTTTCCCCGGTCTAGCCCCTTCACCAGAAATGTTACGTCCTAAATAATCAATTTTTCTTTGAAAAACTCTACATTTCGCAAGACTTAGTGTTAGGTTGCTTAATTGAAGAACCTTTAAAGATATTCCTAATTGCTCAAACCCTTCTTTCACTATCTCTGTGGCAATTAATACATCATCCATATAAGCGAGTGCACAACCCTTAAGGACCTTGTTCGTGGCGCTTTGAAATATGGCAAAAGCATTCACTAATCTGAACGGAATACGTTAAAATTCCCATTGTCCATCAAGTGGAATAAATGCAGTTTTTTCACAGAATCAGGCTGCATTTGGATTTGGTAGAATCCAGATTTTAAATCTAGCGAATTACAAATTCGTTTGATATAAAGTTGATCTATTTGATCTTCAATTATTGGCAGAGGATATTGAATACGCTTAGTGATCTTATTAAGTTCTCGGTAATCTACTGCCGTACGAAGTTACCCGTTTTTATTACGGACAAGAACTATCGTACTTGCATATGACGACATACTCTCACGAATTATGCCACTGTTTTCCAAATCTGTTTATATTTCGTTTAAGTTGTCCCGATCTGATTTTGAAAGCAGAAATGGTCCACGACAAACTAGTGTTCCTGACGTTAGTTCTATTTTCATTTCTGCCGTGCTGGTTTTGCCTAACTCTTTTGTATTCAGTGATACGTTTTGCAGATAATCGTTTAAAAGTGTTAGTAACTGGTGTAATGTGTCACGATCTTTGCATCAAACTTCCTCCTCCTGTACCAAATTTATCAGATCAGAATCTACCATCTCGACTTCTGGCATATTGTTTGGTTTAAGTGAGTCACCCAAAGTAAAGGATACTACCGATATGTGTGATATTGCTTCAACACTAGTCTTTAATCAAATATTCCTACTGATAAGAGTTTCTTCCGACACTTGATTATCTGGGATAATGAAACCTCTCATCTTAAAAGAAATCTCATCAATTCGGATTCTAATTTTTGAACGTGCAACCGGAACAACAACCGAGTGATTAAATGCTGACAACATACTTTGTGTATCTTTAAACTTTAGGTTTAGAGACCGTGCAGTACTTTCTCGAACAATGTAACAGTCACTTCCCAAATCTACCGTGCATAATTTTTCCTCATTTTCAAAAGAAGATTTGTTGACTGGTTGGTTTACTTTGGCTGACTCAACCTGTTAAACTTGAGAAGTGCTAGGGAGCGACTCCTCTCGTAAGGACGTCTCAATTTAGCAAGCGTTCTCTTTTTTGCTGTTATAAAACTCGTCCGTAATTAATCATCATGGATACCATAAACTACAAACTCGACCATATTTCTTCTGGTATTTCTAAATTTAGACGGTTTATTCTTATAACTTTCTTTAAAAAGAAATAGGCAGACAGAGACTGACCCAATGAACTTTTGTAGTTCCCAGCAATTTCATAAGGTTGACCAGAATGATGTTGCCCTGAAAATTGTCTAACAACCGCCGCGGTAAATGCGTCCTAACTTACAGGAGCATTCTTGAGCCCATCATACCAACTTTTCTCTATCCCTTCTAACTCCAATGCAGCCAAATATATTTTAATTGCATCATCCCAACTATACGTAATAGAATACATGTGCACTTTTTCTAGCCATTTTGTTGCCGATAAATCATTATTTCCGGATCAAATTCGGGTGAAACTTTTTCATTTATGTAATGACTTGTTTTCTTAGAACCTGATTTGACAATAGTTGTAAGCACCTCGGTCAATTTAGCAATTCGGATTCACCGTGTCCTTCATTTTCGCAGTTCTGCTAGCAGATCTTGATCTCGACCTAGATCGGCTGCAACTCCTGGTGGCGCTTCCACATCTCCGAAGCTCTCCAGATCTCGAGCTATATCTCTAATGGATCCTGGTGCAGCGCCTTCGTCTCTGACGTTCTCCAGATCTCGAGATGTCTCTCGATCGGCTCCAGCTTCAACGTTCTCTACGGTGCCCATGAGGAGATTTACTTCGGTAACGTTCACAATGAGCCATATAATGTTCAGATCGTCGCTGTCTGCTATGCCGATCTCTTTAATGAACTGAACGATCTTTAGATCTTCTGGGAATCATATCATAATTATCTCACTGCACTTCTCATTCACCTCGAACGAACCTTTTCGAAACTATAGTCACTTTGAGTTCGCGTATCAAAATTCGACTCGACGCGTGATATATCCTACTTCTGATCTGTAGTTATATTAATTAAACCAACTTAGTCTTGATATAAAGCTATTTATTCATATAAAAAGAATATTTGAATAATAATTTAGTTACAGTACTGCTCTGGAAACATTACTCGATCACACTGAGGCTATGGTGTATCACGTATCGGGACCTCCAGGCTGGATTCATCATAGGTTTAGTCTAAGTCCTGATATTATATACAAAGCCTCTCTGGCGACATTTCTATGTCCGTTGCTTAGCCACCGTTCCAAAAAAATGCTTCTAGCAAAAAACAAATTTGAAAGTGAAGTTTTAACAGTAAAATCAAAATTGAAGTTGAATTTAGACAGCGAGAAATTCTCAAGAAGAGCGAGTAAAGTAAAAACAAAGACGTAAACCGTACTTTTACTTTAGAGTTTACTTTAGAGAAATCGGTTGAAATGCGATAGACGAGGGGCGAGAGTGCATTTCTTAGAAGATCTAAAGTCAAGACACGTGTTGCGAGGCCGGCATGCGCCCGTGAGAGATAAAGAAGGAAAGAGAGACGGCGATAGAGGGTGGGTCCCAACAGCGCGGTGCGTGACCGAACGGAGATTATAGAAAAATGAATAGCTATAGATTCTGTAACAGAGCTGTTACATTAAAAACCAATCTGTCACGGCCCTGTGCGAGGGGGTCGTCGGACCGCGACCGATAACAGGCGCAATGCCCCGAGGGGTCCCGAAGCCTCGGGCACTAAGCTTCCGATCCACCTTTTTTGCGCCCATCCATTCAGTCTGGACTGGCTCTCGTCCTAGTCAAGTAATTTTACGCAAGTGTCGGTGCTCTCAATAATCGTTACGCTCTCTCACCACTTCACGCCATGTCCTCTCGCTTTCACCAAACTACATCTTGATTCTCCGGAGGCTAGATCTCCACTCGTCACGGCTCGACACGCCTGCCACACACTCCAACTCCTAATTTCCATCCTCGGTTTTACCCCGCAATACCTGGCGCCCGAATTAAAAAATCGACATCTTTTCTTTATCAAGTTCCAACCTGTCGATAATAAAGACGCAAATTAAACTCAAATTTAGACTCCACTCTTGACTCCTCACATAACGAAAACTCACTTTTCTGCATGCTTGTGAATCTAATTGCCATTGATGCCTGTTGCCTACATTTTCACATTGTGCCAATTATACCGTATGCTATTTTTCGATTGACAAGCGCCAATAATCGATTACCTGTGATTATTATGTTAGAAAGCGGTTTCATTTCACATTTACCTTGATTTACATGTGCTGCAGTTGTATATTTGTAAGTTGATTGATCTTAATAACGGTGATTCAGCGTTGAAAAATTATATGCACTGGAGATCATGCATTTTTCCAGAAAGGTCTTATTATTTACTCGCTTGGCAGGGTTCTGGGGCTAAATAAACTACGCGAAGGGAACCATATGTGACCATATGTCATAAACGAAGCATCGGAGAGCAAGAATAAGCTCAATTTGGAATCCCGCAATAACCAAAACAGTATTTGACTTAACTCCCTGATTTTAAACCAAAATGAAGTCCAAAAGGACGACACAAGACTCTTATAAAATTTCAAGGTACGAATTAGAGAAAATAAAATATACAGAGTGTCCAATCAAGATAACTCCGACTAAATCAATATTTTAAATGCAACTCAGGTCGGGTAAAATTGAAAATAAAATGATTCACCCAAGGACAACGGTTAATGACCACGATAACTCGGATTTAGAAGGTGCCGCTGTACTTTTAGTTCAAAATAAGGATTTAAATAATGTCGCGACGAAACCAACGATTAAAAAGATGGTTTCGCTCACACCTCAAAATTTGGGAGCAGAAACAGAACCCTTGACCCCATTAAAGATACGCTCTTTTGGGATCATGAAGATCTACCAAACTTAGACAAACCGTACCCCAGAAACAAAGTAAGACCAGAAATGAACAACGAAACATTTTAATGCGATTCATTCCTTGAAAATAACATTCGGTTTATTTTAGAAACCCATAAACTTTTAGAAAGCGTAGAGTTTAACGAATTTACGAATCAACAAAAGGAAAGGTTCTTTAAAGAAAGGGGAAAAATGGGAAACAATTTAGAGATTAGACTAAATTCGACGGCAAATAGCTCATTGGAACATAGAAAGAAAAAAATCAAAGAAATGTCGGGCAAAATCGAAATGAATCTCATAAAAGATATTCGGTCCAATTTGATTTAAGAGAAAATGTACAGAAACATAATCAACCTTCATACAATAATATTTAAAACAGTAGTAGATTGAGGAAATAACAATTTAAAATTACAAAACTCCGATGACAGTGAACCTTTAGAGGACAGAAACAAAGCGAATCCAAACAGAACACGTAGACTCTCTACAACAAATAAATGGTCAAACAGACGTTCTAGAATTCACATAAATAACCCAGACACAGATTACGAATCCGACAATCATGAGTAATTGCCCAATCAAATTCCGAAATAATAAAGACGATAGTCCGGCGCATTTTCTCGAAGAATTATAAAGATTCAAAAGGCGATACAGAATAAATTACCGCGACATCTTAACGATTTAGACTCTACACTAGAAAAAACTTAGTATGGGAATTACGTAGAACATATGAAAACCTCGGAATAGAATATAAAATGTATATAAAAAGGAACGATTTTGAATCTTTTAACCAAATAGAGGACTTAGGTAAGAATGGGCACTGAGCTAGCCAAGTCAAAAATCCGAGGGCAAGTTTTACAAATTACCGAACCTAAAATAGAGGAGACAATAGAAAAAAAACGCAATAACAGGAGTGGCGATAAAAATAATCCAGAAAATAACAAAGGTGATAAAACGGGGAATGATAACAACAGCGGATATCATAACCAAAATTACCAGGGTAGAAAACAATACATTACCCGATTTACATTTTCACCATTTGGATCTCCATTCTAACCTTTTTCTAACCAATATCAACAAAATTGCAGACCTACCATCAGATCTACATTCCCACCTGGTTTCCAATCAAATTTTCAACCTAGGTTCCAACCAAATTATTAACCTAGATTCATAAACAATAGATCAAGGTATCCATTAAACCCTTATAACCAAATATTACCAATGTATATTCAAATGTCATTAGGGCAAAATCAAGGTCAAAGCAAGCCAATGATCGCATTCCTCACAGAAAATGCGGAAAACAATTCAGGAAATAATAACGAACAAAATTCCCAAAAATCGAATTACGAAAATAAGAATCAAAAACCGGGTAACGAAAACGAACGAAAACACGAATAACGGAAATTGCTACCATTGCAGATTAACGGGTCAATTTAAAAGAGAATTCCCATTTCATCTATGCAACCATGTAAACTGGAAGAGCGGGTATTAGAACCCAAAAAATTACAACCTAATACCGAAACGCCAGAATTTCTAAATTCGGATAAAGATGATACAACGGAGACACGTTTTCATTTGATAACAAAATTAGAAAATAAACTATTTCAAATTCTGGTTGATACAGGTGCCACACATTCGTACGTAAGTAAGAAATTATTGGAAAAAAGTCGAAAATTATAAACTTTTCAATTTTAAAACCAGTTTCGCGCAAATTAACGGTCGCGAACGAAGAAACCGTCGACATAATCGGGCAAGCAGTAATCCCGATCTTGATAGGAAAGAAAATTAAACATGTTATTTTCAGGTTAGTCCCAAAATTAAAATCCGTAGGCATCTTAGGTACGGACAGGCTGGAAGCGCTACAGATGACACTAGATTACGTCTCAGAAACCTTTTGGCTACCAGGGAGTCCACCCATCCGCTATCCCATGGAAGCAACCCCACAGTCGCTATCCCTCCCAAAAGCGGAAAATGAAATTAAAAATAAACCTGAAATAACAATAAAAGAGAATAAGGAAATTAAAAAGACAAATAATAAGGATAAAATATTGAAAGGAAAAAAAGAAAATTATAAAGATATGAAACCGAAATTCAGAGGTAGTATTAACCTCAAAAGTACAAGGTAACTCAACAAGAGTAGCGAAACGATAAAAGATAGCGAAATCCATCTAGTACCTATCAATAGAGAGGTCCAAAATTCCCGAAAGTGTGAAATGTTGATATATACCATTCTCATACGGTGCTACGTCCCAAAACATGAATTTTGGTACCTCGGTGAGCTCGATCGGACCACCGGAAAAG
>JAABKJ010010641.1:0-10923 GCA_011634705.1 Andricus grossulariae
CAAGTATGTTTGGTCCCCCCCAAAATCCATGGGACCGGCACTGACCACCGGGGCTGGAACCCGATCGGAATCAGTGGAGAGATTGCTACTCCCTTGGGGTATCCTCCATGACACATTGGAGAGGGGGTCGTGTGTGATCTAAATCATTTCTGTGGCCAGTCATAGAGGTGCCCCCCCACCACGAGACGTTGGAAACGGGATCGCGTGTGACCTAAATTATTTCTGTGACGAGTCATAGGGGTGCCCCCCATGATACGTTGGGAAGAGGGTCGTGTTTGACTCAAGTTATTTCTGTGACCAGTCATATGGGTGCCTCCTCCTTCCCCAGGGGACGTTGGAAAGGGGGTCGCGCGTAACCTAAGTTATTTTCACTATCCTAAGTATTTTCACTATCATATTCGGGATCAGCACGTGAAAATACATAGGTATACGGAGTTTCAAATTAATCGGAGGTAAGCGCTTTCCGGAACTCCACCCAATTTTACTTTTAATTATTATTAAATTTTCCGCATTACACAAGAAGTCCAATATAAGGCTGACTGATTCAGTTCTTCCTAGAACTGTTGGCTCACGCAGTTTCTTAGCGCATAGGCAATGTCAAAAATGCGTCGCTACCAGTAGCAAGCGATAAAAGCGGGCAGTACGGGGGAGCAGTAAATGAGAAAAAAGTCCAACAGAAATGATTCAGACAGCCCTGATTGTTTACGTTTTCAACGACTAATTTAGTGCCATGGCTAGTGCGAGCCAACGCCTGAAACTGGCCTTATGTTGGACTTCTCTTATATTTTACAATTGCAAAATTAGAAAGCTGAAGTGTGTTCACTTTTCTTTATAAATTATGAATTTATCATGTCACCAAGCAATTAATTTCAGAACAACTCATGGGAGTAAAAATATTTCGTATTGGGTTCGACTTGGCCCGTCTTGAGTTCGTCTCCAAGACGACTATGTCTCGCTGGCGGCCAGGGGCGAGACTTAGGGGTCGGAGATGTAAGTCTTGAGTTTATGACTAAGGTTTACGACGGGTTTTGAAGACAAGTCGAGGTGGACTTGTCTTAAGACAAGAAGTTTAAGTCTTTAGGAATAAACAGAATGTTGACTAAAGAAAATTATATTTCCAACTTATGGCTGTCATATTTGTCAGGGTCAAAATTACAAAAGTTTTAGTTTATAAATTTTATTGTCCATTATAGTCCGACCTTTCTAAGCGGTCATCCCCGACTTTCATTTACGTATCTGCTAAGTATACCCCCACGTAAGGATACATAAGATTTCTTGACCCCCCCCCTCCCCTTCCTTACGTAATATTAAGCTTAGAATTTTTCTAAATAGCGTTGAATAGTTACATGTCATTAAAAAAACTAAAACACGCCATTTTTAAAATTGAAAAATGGGTAGCTTGAGTAGAAGTTATGTAGCTACTGTGGTCGTTCGAATTGAAACAATAATTGATGTAGTAAGATATTACGTAAGAATGGCTTACCCCCACCCCCTCCCCCAGAGGCAAGTTCATGTTGAGATTTAAAAAAAAACCTTCCCCTCGGGACCCTTACGTAATTGATGAATGGCCCCCAATCACAAAAATTATGGAAAAGTTAAGAATAACCATTATTTAAATAATGTTGTAACCAAATATTTTAATTTGACATATTTTCAAGGTTGAAGTTCTCTTAATTTTATCAATTGACGCAAATCTTAATAATTAATTAATTAATTAATACTCAACAATGACTAATCGTTTAGAAAAATATTTATAATATTTGTGACTAGCTTAGATGTTTAATTCAGTCTCAAACTATTTGAATGGAAGGAATAAATTCATTGTACTTGAACTTCCAAATTTTGGAATTTCGTTCATCTCATTTGTTTATGAAAAGATACATAGTTATATTTGACCAAATATTATCAAACATATATCATTTTGAAGTATATTTGCATCAATTCATGTATTTTGTTGAAAATTCGTCTTTTTGGGTGGAAATTAATGTTGTTAAAAATTAATCTTTTTTTTTTGTGAAAAATTACACTTTTTGATTAAAAATGTGTTCTCTTTTTTTTAATTTAAAATTAAATTTTTTGACTGAAAATTTAACTATCCTATTTTAAGTTGAAAATTTTCTTTTTTACTTGAAAATTCGATTTGTTTTTGGATGATAATTTATTTTCTTAACTCGACACATTTGCCTTATGCTTTAAGCACGGTTCCTCTAGGTTTTCGCACTTCGTGTGCTCGCTACTGCGGGCTAATACTCTCTTAGTAAGCTTCATCGCTATGACCTGCTTTTGTTTTCATTATGTCAATTTTACATAAAAAGAAGAACTAATTTACTTAAGGTTCTATCGACCTGAAGGAACACATTCTCATCAAGACACTCGCGCTTCGCGCTCGATAGTTGGCTTAAAAAACATGTAAACCTTGCGCTCCACGCTTGTTTTTGTTCATCGTAAAATAGAAACCCAAAACTTTGAGCGCGCTTACGGCGCGCGATTTGGTCGTCGCGCTTCGCAACGACTATATGTTATGTCCTATGTTCTTCAGATAAACAGGACTAAATTTGTATTTGATTTAAAGTGAAGAAGGAAATTCATTTACTTCAGCGTATATTTCCGTATCTTTATAATAAATCATACAATCAGCGAGATTTTTTCCAACTATCTGAAAAGAGTAGAAAAAAATATCTAAGTCGTTTTTGGATCATACATATGATAAATTTTTTAATAATTTTCAAATCATTTCGAAGACCAACACATGAGTTGGAAAAGAAATTAAATAAGCAAAGTTTTGATGAGAATGTGCCCACTTATCAGGCCGATTTTTTCACTGTTAATGTACTTTCTTACGAATAAAACAAAAACTTCACATCCTATCAAAAAGTGACCAATCACAAATTCGTAGATCTTTTTTTTACGCACAAACTTTGTTGGATCATCATTTGCTTTATCCTGCATATTTTGGCAGAAAAATTGGATTTTTGATTATTTTTTATGCAATAAAAATGGTGAATTTTCGGTTTTTCAAACAAATGTAAAAAGTTATTATGATAATCTTGTAGGGCGTACAAAAAGAAGCATTTTTCTTATCTTGACTTTTTTTCGCATCGTGCGTTGTTTGGCTGAAAATGTTAATTTTCGTTCCTTCTTTTGGATTTTGAAAATGCTGTAACTCTACAAATTTTCATTTTATCGAACAATGTCATTGGAATAAATTGTTACAATTTTTGAGTACTATAAACAGCCGTACATATAATTTTAAAATTTTGAAAAAACATGGTCTCAACCATTTTCAAAATGCTCTAACTTTTCGAATTTTTATCCAAAATGGTTGGCTAGCGAACTTGACCTTTAGTTTAGGAGACTCAAAGAGTGTACTAAAGGAAAATTAAATCGATCAATTCTTTCGAAAGTTATCGTGCTAACAAACTAAAAATCTACATACATACATACACACATATACACAGACAGACAGATACATTCGTAAAAACCTGTTTTTTGCGTTCACGGGGTCTCAAAACGAATTTAAAAATTTGGTTTCGCAACGAAAAATGCAATAGTTTATATTTTAAGCAAGAAAAGATTTTTATTTTATATTAAAAACAGCTGAATTGAATAAAGAAGGACCAATTTCTAATAAAACAGTTGAATCTTCAATTAAAGCAGATGAATTTTCAACCAAAGCAGATGCATTTTCAACCAATCAGTGTTATTTGCATTTCTAATCAAAAGTTAAGCTCGCCATAAAACAGTTACATTTTCAAACGAAAAGATGAATTCTTACCAAAAGCCATTAACTTTTTATCCCATTTCTTGAATTTTCAACCAAGAATATAAATTTTCTACCAGAAAAGATGAATTTTCAACAAAATATATACATTTTCAACCATATAGTTAAATTTGCTACCAATTTGTTGAATTTTTGAGCCAAAAATACGAATTTTCTAAAAGCATTGATTTTCCAACAAATAATTTAATTTTCGACGGAAGCAGAATAATTTTTAACGAAACAGCTGCGAATCAGACGAAAATTTTCCTTAAAAAATAAAGCTAATTTTCCATTGCACACTTTTTTTATTTCGGACTATACACTTTTAAATTCAGACTACACAGAACGCAGCTAGCCTCAATTAAGTTCAGCCCAAAAGTGCTTGCATATCCAGTTCCTCTTTTGTTTGTGTTTCGGGATGCCCCTTGGTTATTTTAAGCAAAAGAAAAAAATCGTATTAATCGTTTTTGAGAAAAAAGATTTTTTATTTTTACGATTAAAAATCTCATTTTTCACAAAAATGATGCAAAATATAAATGAGGGCCATCCATATACCACGTGGAATTGGGGGGGGGGGGGCAGTGTATGGCAAAAGTTTTCAATTGTTCACGAGGGAGGCCAAAGTATGGCCAAAGTCTACGTGGATAAAGGTGGGTCACATTTTTTTTAAATTTTCATGCATATCTCCCCCAAATTTGTTGAAATCCGCAAAAAAATGAATTCCTTTTTTTCTTTTTTTTTTTTAATGATATTCAAAGATTCCGCAACCCCGATGAAGATTAACACGTATTTCCCATAAGAAAAAAATACATTTTTGTAAATTGTATTCAGAATTGTCAATATTATGTGTATCGAGTTGATCCTGAAAATTTGTCTTCAGAATCAGCAATAGAATACGAATAAAAAATTTATTTTTGAATTCCACCCCTATAAGTCTATTTTATAGGGTTTTAAATAACCCCATGAGTTAAAATTGTGTATTGCAAGTTTCTGGCGCTGAACTATTATTTGTTTAGGTTTCATTGAGTAAACTATGTTTCAATTGCAAAAAATATTACTTTATAGTGATAATTGGATTTTTAAATGTATTCTTAAAGCAATTTATTATAGTGTATAGCCATTTCCTCTTAGAATGAAGTTAAAAAGTTGCGGGTTTATCTGATTTTTTCAACTGATTTTCAACTTTTCAGTTAGACCGGGGCAATAATCAACTGAATTTAACCAAAACAATTGTTTCAACTATTTATTATTTATAATAATATTCTCTTAGAATAATGCTAGACAGTAACAGTTTCAAAAAAATATTTTCCACTTTTAGTCCACTTTCAAATTCTAGTGAGGTAATAATCATCTTAATTTAACAAACACAATTTTTTAATCAATTCATTACTTTAAATAATATTCTCTTTGAATAATATTAGAAAGCTACGATTTTTTCTGAAAGTTTTAACTTTTTGTCCACTGTTTACTTAGTGATATAATTATTAATGCAAGTTACAAATATAATTGTTAAAATATTCCTTCGGGTCTATAACTATCTACTCTCAGAGTAATGCTGAAAAGTTGCGGGGTTTTTCTGTAATTTTCAACATTTCTTGGAAATTTTAGTTTTTAGTGACCACTTCAAGAAAAAAATGCACATTCATATATTTTATTCCATACAGAAAATTTGAGGAATATTTCAAATAGCTGTTTTATTTCAGAAAATCATGTTCACAAAAAGAAGGATCGTTTGGAAAATTACTTTCCCAATTGTTTATTTATTATTTGTTCGTAACCAAAAAGCCAGAACAAAGTTAAGAATTTCAGAAAAAAAATGCTACTTTCTACCAATGATACATTTGTCAAACAATTATGTTTCTTAATTGTTCTTTACATTGTTATTAAACTGAAAACAAAAACTTCTTTACTTGTTCCCTTGAAAAATGATATTTTATATCAATATGTTTGGATCTATTATGGCTAGTTGGATTATTCGCAATGTTATGCAACCGTTATTATCTTCGTAGATAATTATTGGTTTCGAAATATTTATACTAATACTACTTGCTAACGATTCTAGCCACATTGCTCCTTTTACTGCCTCAAAAAGAGCCATATATTCCGCCTCAGTAGATGAAGCTGTCACGGATAACTGTTTCTTTGTATTTCAACATATCGTACATTTTTCAAATAATTGAAAAATATAGCCTGTTGAACTTTCTCTATCATTTTCGTCATTACCGCCCCAATCGGAATCAACATAACCACATAATAGTTGCTCATAATTTCCCTTGATATACGTTAGTTTAATATCAATGAAACCTTTGAGATACCTTAATACTCTTTTCAGGCATTGCCACAATTCTTTTTAATTTTTGTTCGAGAATCTACTCAAAATATTTATTGCAGTGCTTAAATCAGGACGCATCAAATACATTAAATACTCAACAATATTTCGGCAAGGAGCATCATACTTTTCATCTGAATTTAAAGCAGTATAATCTAATTTCCTCTCAAGAAGTGTGCTTACATCTATCCAATCAGCCATATTAAATTTATCAAGAATTTTGTTAATGTACGCACCCTGATTTAAGGTTATTCTATCCTCATTTCTATCTATTTTGATCCCAATAAAGAATTTCATTTCATTTAAATCTTTCATGCAAAATTTATTCATTAAGTAATTCTTAAAACTTCTTATTGTTTCATCACTAGCAGTGGCTATTACTAAATCATCCACATAGAGAACCACATAGATATTTCTAGATATATTCCCTTTGTCCTAAATATAAATACATCGATCAACAGATGAATTTCGAAAACCTTTATCAATTAAAGTTTGTTCAAATACTTCAAACCAGCATTTTGCTGCTTGTTTCAATCCATATATGGCTTTATTTAATCGGAAAACTTGATTGTCTTTACATTTAATACCTTCATGTACTTTCATATAAATTTCTTCTTTTAATTTACCAATTTAAAAAGCTCTTTTGACATTCATATGATGAACCAATAAAGTAAACTGATTTAAAAAAGCTATTATGAATCTGATGCTTGAAATTCTTGTGACTGGCGCAAAAATTTCATTATAGTCAATGAGATATTCTTGACTGAAACCGCGAGCCACGAGACGAGATTTATGTTTCCATGAATTTCCAAATGCATAATTTTGAATAGTAAATATCCATTTACACTCAGAAATATTTTTATTTTCAGGCTTCGTTACTTAAGTCCAGGTGTTATTTATTGAAAGTGAATCAATTTCATCTTTTGTAGCTTTCTTTCACTGTACTCGATCATCTCTGTTTTCACTTTCATCAAATGAAGTGGATATTTTACATAAAAGTGATTGAACGCACATAATATAATCGTCTGGTATATAATCTTTATTATATGATACAAGAAAACGATATTTAATGCTTTTACTCCTTCAAGGTTCAGGTAATTTTTCAGCTTGTAATTGTTTACCTTGAGATGTTGACTCAGTGTGAAAATTCGTATCTGTTTGAATTACATATTTCTCAATCTCAGTACCTAATTTAGCAATTTTATTAAGATTAACTTCAATTCTCGATTTTAATGTATCTTATTTAGCATTTCCAGATTTATGAGACTTTTTAACTGATTCTAACAGAATGTCAGAGCTTTAGTTGATGTTGAATTAATTAACATTGTAGCAGTTAGAATCGCTTCTCCCCAAAAACATTTTTTCTAAACTAGCACCAAAATTCATTGCACGGGCTTTATCCATTATTGTCCTAATCATACGCTCTGATACACCATTTAACCGTGGGGTTCGTGGAACTGTCAAGTTCCATTATCACTATACAAATGAACAATTTTTAAATCAAAATGAGTCTCACCTTTCGCAATAAAATATTTAAAAACTGAGAAAACATCTGATTTATATGTAATTAAATATGTTACCCAATAGTGAATAAATTGATCGACAAAGATTACAAAATAGTTTTTATTATCAATTCTTGAAGGAGTGATTGGACCGCCAACACCGCAATGAACAGTAAATAACGGGCGTTTCACATAACTTTTATCTTTAGATTTCTCAAAGGGTAATCGCGCTTGTTTGCCATTAATGCACGCTTCACACAAATTGTCCTTTGGAATCACTTGATCGATTTGGCTCATATCACTTACAATTTGATTATTTTTTAATTCTATAAATTTTGATCTTCCAATTTGACCCAAACGTTGATGCGAAAATTCATAATTACCACATATGATATTATTTGTCTGATTCTTATATTTTATCATATTACTTTCAACAACAAAATCTACACCAATTAAATTCTTCAATAGCTTACCTTTCATTAGGACCTTACCGTCATTTATTACCTGAACGCCACCTGTTTCATCAAATACAACTTTCATTCCAGCTTGTTGCATTTTTAGTGCTGAAAGTAGATTATTTGGGATGTCAGTGCAATAGAGCACATTTTCAAGAACTCCTGGAACTTGTGAATGAAGTCGATGGTTTTTCTGCTATTTGCAAATTCTGAACAGTTTTATTTCTATCATTTTCGTATTGAAGTCCTCTTTTGTAGTGGTAACAATTTTTCTTGATGTGACCTTTCCTGCCACAGTGATGATATTTGACCTCAAATTATTTCTTCTTAGATCTGAAGTTTCGTTCTTTAAATTTCCCTGACGATAATTTTCCGATGATCTTGAAGCTTCATTCTTATTCTTCTTTGTCGTAGACACATTTTTATGTTTAGCTTGAAATACTTTCCCGCTCGTATCTCCGCTTTCATTTTTTAATTTAACTTCATGATCAAGAAGTCTTGTTTTCACAAAAGCCAGTGTCAAATTATCTTCTGATAATGTCGAAATAGCAGTTATTACACCGTCGTATGTTGTAGGAAAAGTCATAAGTAGATGAGACACCTTGTCTGTTTCATCTAATTTAGCACCTGCTGCTGTCAGTTCAGTAATTTAATCGTCGAAAACTGTGAAATGTTTGATCAATGGTGTATCACCAGTAAATTTTAATCCGAGTAACTTCTTTCTGAGAGGTAACTGAAATTGCACTATCTAAAACATTAATTACGCCTAATTCAGTTAATAAAGCACGTGTTCTAAACTTCCAAACACTATATTTTTCTCCATCGAAGGGTTTGATGTTCCGTTTAATCTTTGAACTTTCCATTGTCACTTGTCACTCTAAAAACACTCTACAAATTGTACAATCTTCACAGTTTCCTCACAGTCCCATCACTACAGGTTTTTATTTACACGAAACAAAATATCGCGAATTTCTGGGCCCATAATCTATTGGAAATTGCTAAATTTCTAAAAGTAAAAACTCTGCTTTTTAACCATTTAAAAACAATCAGTTTATTCAATTGCAGAAGAAAGGCACGACTTACTCCTGAAAGTCAATCAAATTGACTAACTAAGGTCCAAGACTCAGGTAATAAAAGTGTCACATGCCCTGTTTTAAAACAGCCAGCCCTATACTCCAGATCATGGCATTTGTCGTTCGACACCAAAACTATAAAACTAAACACTTGCGCTATTGTTTTTCATAATGTTATGTGCAGGAGAAATGAAAAATAAGTGATTCCTTAAAATGCAAGTGCACCATTATACCAGCCGAACGCTTAATTAAACTAATAAAGTGTCAACCGAACAGTGGGGTTCGATGTGTCCGGCTGGAGCGAGTGTGCTGTGTGTCTGCATGATTTTCAGCATTTTTCGCCCTGAGGTAACACCACGAAAAATCTACGCCAGCCTTTTATAAGGTGATTCCGCACCTAGACTCTGAGACACGTTCCGGGGAAAAATGAGTTTTCGGCGTAAAGTTTTTGTCGCGCAACAATCAACTGTATCTCGCGTCGCAGAGTGTGGCAAGTACAAAGACACGACCACTCGAAAATCCGAACCCGTCCGAAATTTGAAATTCCCGAAATAATATATTTTCGAAATTATATAATTATCGACATTTTAAAACTCGACTTGTCAAAATCACAACATTTCAAATACGCAAAATTGGAAATTATTGAAATTTCAAATTCCCCTCCAAAAAATATATCAATATAATTCTAAAATATTCATTTATAATATCTGTTTATTACAATATATTCGAACATAAAAAAATCAAATAATAATTTTTTTTTAATTTGTTTCGTAATTTGAAATTTCGGGAATTTGAAATTTCGAAAATTTGATACTTCGGACCTTTGAAATTTCGGGAATACTCTACTTTCGTTAACTGCTACTTTCGGAAGTTTTCAAGCTCGGTTATAAACCTTTGCTTTTATTTTCAATTGAGGGAACTATTTTTCAAGTATATTTCTATATTCTGGATTTTTGTTCTTCGGCAAAATTATGTCATCTCAGTTAATCATGGCAACTTACCCAGTGGGCACAAAATTTGACGACGCCCTCACGACATCGTTACGGGATCTTCAAGACGACTTGTAAACATCCTATGCCAATGTCATTAAGATGTGATTATAATGTTCAAAAGGCTTCGTCAGATCGTACGACGTATTTACGATATCGTAAAGATATCTTAACGAAATCGACATAGGATGTCGCAAAGTCGTCGTCAAGATGTCGTAACGATGTCTTCAAGAAAGCACGAAATTTTGCACCCACTGGGTTAACATGAATAACGAAAATTTAATTTAATTTTTTTTGAATTCAAAGCCAGAAAAGCAGAAGAGAGTCAAATGAATTCTAATTATTAAAAAAACAGTCGGCTCATTTTGAATGAATCAGAGCTCAGTTAGTGAAATGTAGAGAGTATTGAGAGAAAAAAATGATTTGACATAAGTTACCAAAGAAAGCTATAATACAATGCCTGGTGAGCATCTTTCTAAAATTAATTTTAATTTTCTCAATTATTATTAATGAGCTCAATTAATTAGTTAATGACTCTTCTTTTTATAATTAATCTGTATTATTTTATTTAATTCAGTAAAAATCCAATGGAATCAGTGAAAAGTCACTAAAACTTCCAGTAATATCAATGATCACTCAGTTAAATGAGCCACAAATTTACCTAGAAATAAATAATTACACTAATTTCACGAAGCATTTTAATTTACATTACTTTCAAGAAGCAGGAAAAATAAAACAAAAATGAATCTTAATGCTTTTGGGAACAGCCTGCAATACATTTCTTAGCAAAAATTTGGGTTCGATTTAAAATTGAC
>JAABKJ010010642.1:0-10923 GCA_011634705.1 Andricus grossulariae
CTGGAATCTTGAACTAAAACAGATTAATTTGCAACTAAATAATTGAATTTGTAACTAAAATAATGAATCTTTAACCAGAAAAAAAGAATTTTCAAGGAAACTTGTAAAAGTTGATATTTCAATAAAAAAAATATTCAAATTTGAAATAAAAAACAGTTGTATTCAAATGAAAAAACGAATTTTTAGCAAAATTTAATTTCCAACAAAATAATGGAATCCTCAACCAAAACAGATCGATTTTTAATTTAAAATATCAATTTTTAACAAAATATCAAGTAGTTAAATTTTCATTAAAAAAAATTAGTTTTCAACCAAAAAAATCAAATTTTCAACTAATCACTGGAATCTTGAACTAAAACAGATTAATTTGCAACTAAATAATTGAATTTGTAACTAAAATAATGAATCTTTAACCAAACAAAAAAAGAATTTTCAAGGAAACTTGTAATAGTTGATATTTCAATAAAAAAATTCAAATATGAAATAAAAAACAGTTGTATTCAACTGAAAAAACGAATTTTTAACCAAATTTAATTCCCAACAAAATAATGGAATCCTCAACCAAAACAGATCAATTTTTAATTTAAAATATCAGTTTTTGACAAAAAATGGAATAGTTAAATTTTCAGTTAAAAAAAATAATATTCAACTGAAAAGAAACGAATTTTCAAGAAAATCATGGAATCCTCAATCAAAACAGATCAATTCTTAATTTAATATATCAAGTTTTAACAAAAAATAGAATAGTTAAATTTTCAATTCTCATCTAAAAATGTAATAGTTGATATTTTAACTGAATAGTTACATTTTTAACCAGAAAAGATTACGTTTCTGCAAAAAGCGATTAATTTTGAAACCAGACAGATTTAAAAATAATCTTTTTTGGTAGAAATTTCATCATTTTAAACCAAGATAGATTTTTCAGTCATGAAAGAAAAAAAATTCGACTAAATTGTTGAATATTCAAACCAAAAAGATGAATTTTCTACCAAACAGTTGAATTTTAAACCAAAAACGTCGACTTTTTTTTGCAACATTTTTTTATTTTCTTATTGGTTTCTATCAACTAAGTTCACATTTAAGTGCAAAAACGAGAAAAGGAGTAAAGACTGGATCAGGAGAAAGACTGTGAAGCCTGCGATAAGAAAATGGGAATTTTTATAATTTATAGACTAAAGAACAATAGTTTAAATAATCATTAAAGTTCATTTTCCACTGCTTACTTTTTGATTTCGCTCTACGCAACATTTTAGGCCCTAAAAATCATTAGAAGAATAAAGTAAGGGTTAGAAAGAATTCTTTGGATGAAAGATTACAAAATTAGATGAGAAATTGCTCTTATTTTCTAAGTTGAAAGCTATGCCGATTATCTCTAAAGAAATTCTTCTTCACTTGTACTGAAGATTCTGAAGCTTCCAAAATGAAAAATGTGTTTGCTCTTAAATGATTTTCCCCAAAATATTGTTTTATTTATAAAAACATGTTTTATAAAAAAGAATGTTACTTTTGCAGACAAGCATTGCGGATGGAAAGAAACCGGAAGCCCGACAAGCCTGAAGATTTCGTGTGTTACGAAACGAGTGACGACGAGGAAGAAACAATAACGGAGGGTAGACAATATTTACGAACTTCTTATAATTTCGTCGATTACGTTCGTTCGCGAGAATCGAATTCGCGAGAAGTGCGAAGGATTAATCATGAGTACGGCTCGCGTCATATGTTGACTCATGATTTGTTCAAAGAGTCCTCGGTTAATTTAAATAACATGAACAAAGTGTTTTCCTCGCAATGGTTGAGTGATAGGCAAGTCGTCTTCGGAACTAAATGCAACAAATTGATGGTGTATGACGTTGCCACCCAGAAATTAGATCAAATACCCTCCCTCCATGGCAGACAAAACAATGGAAGCAACGCAATACCTGAACAAAACTCTGGAATTCATTCTGTGCAAATTAATCCATCTAGGTATTGTTTCAATTGTCAAACAATTTTTAAAATACAATATTCAACAGCACGCAACACTGCAGTAATGTTGCTGCAATATGGGAATGGGAAAAGGGAAGAGAAGAGAAGAGATGATCTCAATTATTGATAAAGTTTTGGCGGTGATGTGTAAAAAATAATACAACATTTCTGGAATATTGTGTGCTCTTGGGGGAGAGACGTATCAGGGTTGCTACAGAAGTCCGGTCGAGAAGTCAAGTTTTTCCAGGGCTTCTTTTTTTTTACATCAAATAGAGGCCTCGGACTAACCATACTTTTGACACTATTTTACACTTTCTTTGAATGATGAGACTATTTTACTACAATTTCGAAAAAAATTACACTAAAGACACTATTTTCTCATAATTTTCTGCTAATGCTACTATTTCTTTACTTTTTCTTTAAAAATATTTTAGAACTTCTTTGCTAATTGGCTACAAATTGTCTCCATGGCTGATTAGGGGCAGCCCAAACTGATGAATTTTGAAGCCAAAAAATGAGCTTTTAACAAAACAGCTGAATTTGGAATCAGACAGTTAAATTTTCAATCAAAAAGATGAATTCTCAACAAATTACATAAATTTTCCACAAAACGGTTGAATTTTCTACCAGATTGTTGAATTTTCAAGCCAAACAGACCAATTCTCTACAGAATAGTTGAATTTTCACCAAAAAAATGTAATAGTTGATATTTAAACCGAAAAATATTAAAATTTTAAATTAAAAACAATTGAATACAACCAACAAAGACAATTTTTCAACAAACTATTTGAATCCTCAACTAAAACAGATTAATTTTCAACCATACAGTTAAATTTATCACCAAAAATTTATTGAATTCTCAACCAAATAGTTGAAGTTTCTACTAAAAAAAATTAGTTTTCAACAAAAAATGGAATAGTTAAATTTTCAGTTGAAACCATTAATTTTAAACCAAAAAGGAGAATTTTCAACAAAATAGTAAAGTTTTCAAACAATGGAATTAATTTTGAACCGAAATGATGTATCTTCAACCAAAAACATTAGTTTTCAACAAAGTAGATTAATTTTTCAAGAGATATTTGAACTTTCAACCAAAAACATGAATTTTTAACCCAAAAAGATGAATTTTTAATAAAACAGGTAAATCTTTAAACAAAGAGATGAATTTTCAGCAAAAAAAGTTAATTTTCAAGCTGGAAATACTAATTTTCAACAAAAAATGAAATATTTGATATTTAAACCACAAAAGATCTTAAATCTAAAAAGATCTTAAGATCTTGAATAAAAAACAGTTGAATATAACCAAAAAAGACGAATTATCAGCAAAATAGTTGAATCCTCAACAAAAACAGATTAATTTTCAACCAAAAATTCAAATTTTTAAAAAATGACATAAATTGTCAACTAAATATTCTGAACAATGGATGTGATGTTAGTCCAAATGTTATTTGATTAATTTTTAGTCTACATGTTTTTCGTTTCTAAAAATTTTGAAGTAAATAGTTGAATTTTGAAGCTTAACAAAATAAACTTTTAACCAAAAATGACGTAGTGTAATTTTTATTAAGGAGATTTAATTTTCAATAAAAAAAAAAGAATTTCTACAGAACTGTTTAATTTTGTACTAAATAGTTGAATTTTATACCAAATTGTGAAATTTTTAAGTAAAAAAGACGATTTTTCTACAAAGCCGTTGAACTTGTAACCCAAGAATATGAATTTTCTACAAAAAAGTTATTTTACAACCAGTCAGTTGAATTTTCAACAAAATAGTTTAATTTTCAGTAAAAAAAAAATTCAACAAAAAAACAACAATTTTTCAACTAAAATTATAAATCTTTAACAACAACAAAATAACTTTCAAGAAAGTAGTTCAACTAACAAACAAGGAGTTGAATTTTTAATCTAAAAAGATGGATTTTCGACGAAAAATGTAATATTTGATATTTTAACAAAAAATATTTTATTTTAATTTGAACAGCTGAATTTAACCAAAAAAAAAGCAAATTTTCAACAAACCACATCAATTTTCAACCAAAAAGTTGAATTTTCTACCAAATTGTTTAATTTTCGGGCAAAAAATACGAATTTTTTACAAAACAGTTTAATTTTGAACCCAAAAATGTGATAGGGTATCCAGCGACCTGGCAAACCTTGAAAACCTGGAATTCTCCTTGAATTTTTTTAAACCTTGAAATCCTGGAATTCTCCTTGAATTTTTCACGAGAACCTTGAATTTGAATTGTTGGTTTTGCGTTAAAAACAATTATTTTTTCAAAATGTAAAGAGTAATTTAAATCCTTCAGTCTGTTATGAAAGAAAAATCTGGATTTCATAAAAATTTCATAAAGATTTCAAAAGAATACAAGAATTTCAGAGATTTCAGAAAAGATACAATTGAACCTGATTTCAAAGATTTCAAAAATTTAAACGATTTCAGATTTGTTTAGAAGATTTCAAAAGATTTTGCAATGATTTCAAAGATTTCACAAAAAATTTTAAACTTTCAAAAGATTTCAAGGATTTTAAACATTTTAAAAAGGGTACAGTACACCAGATGTTTCAAATGAATACAAAAGATTTCACAAGTATTTCAAAGATTTAATAAAAATTTCATAAAGATTTCAAAAGAATACAAGAATTTCAAAGATTTCAGAAAGGATACAATACATCTGATATCAAAGATTTCAAAACATTTCAAAAATTTAAGCGACTTCAAATTTGTTTAGAAAATTTCAAAAGATTCCACAATGATTTCAAAGATTTCACAAAGATTTTAAAACTTTCAGAAGATTTCAAAGATTTTAAAAAGGGAGTAAAGCAGATTTTTGAGATTTCAGAACATTTCAAAGATTTTAGACGATTTCAAATTTGTTTAGAAGGTTTCCAAAGATTTCACAAAGATTTCGAACATTTCACAAAGATTTTAAAACTTTCAGAAGATTTTAAGTATTTCAAAGATTTTACCAAAATTTTAAAAGATTTCACAAAGAATACAAGAGTTTCAAAGATTTCAGAAAGGATACAAGACATCTGATATCAAAGATTTCAAAACATTTAAAAAATTTAAGCGATTTCAAATTTCTTTAGAAAATTTCAAAAGATTTCGCAATGATTTCAAAGATTTCACAAAGATTTTAAAACTTTCAGAAGATTTCAAGGATTTCAAAGATTTCAAAAAGGGAGTAAAGCAGATTTCTAAGATTTCAGAACATTTAAAAAATTTTAAACGATTTCAAATTTGTTTAGAAGGTTTCCAAAGATTTCACAAAGATTTCAAAACTTTCAAAAGATTTCAAGGATTTCAAAGATTTTAAAAAGGGAGTAAAGCAGATTTCTAAGATTTCAGAACATTTCAAAGATTTTAAACGATTTCAAATTTTTGTAAAAGATTTCACAAATATTTCAAAGATTTCATAAAAATTTCATAGAGATGTCAAAAGAATACAACAATTTCAAAGATTTCAAAAAGGGTACAGTACGCCAGATTTCAAAGATTTTAAATAATTTCCCAATTTTTGGAATATTTCCAAAGATTTCACAATGCTTTCAAATATTCCAATGATTTCAAACGAATACAAAAGATTTCACAAATATTTCAAAGAATCCATAAGGATTTTAAAAGATTTCAAGAATTTGAAAAAGTACAGTACGCCACAATACAAAAAATTCAAAAGATTTGAAACGAGTTCACATTTTTTTTAGATAAGTTCAAAATATTTCACAGAGATTTCAAATATTTCAGTAATTTCAAATAAATACAAAAGATGTAGGAAAAATTTCACAAGTACTTCAAAGAATTCAGAAGGATTTCAAAAGATTTAATGAATTTTAATTTTTTTTAAAGATTTCAAAGATTTTAGATAATTTCAAAGGTTTTAAACAATTTCAAAAGTTTTCAATAAATTTGAGCAGATTTCAATGATTTTAAACGAACATAAGCGTTTTCACAAACAAAGATTATAGAAAGATTTCACAAATATTCCAAAGATTTCAAAGAATTGAACGATTTCAAAGATTTTACAAAAATTTAAAAAGATTTCACAAAGATTTTAAATACTTTAAAAAATTTCAACGAATTCACAAAGATTTCACAAAGATTTCAAACATTTCAAAGACTTCAAAGACTTTACAAAGATGTTAAAATATTCCCAAAGATTTCAAAAAGACGACTTATGTTCGCAAAAAATTAAGAATTTGTTTATTTATGATTCTGCTTTCTTTAGAAATTGTTGGCCGATAAAAAATGCAATTTTTCATCTTTTACATGTATAACAAACGGTTATTTGATTATTTGACGTAAAAAAGGAGACCTGGAAAAACTTGATTTCTTGACCTGGAAAACCTGGAAAAAACCTTGAATTTCGTTCCTGGACATCCTGTGTGAATTTTGAACAAAAAAGTTAATTTTCAACTGAAACAGATTAATTTTAACCCAGACAGTTGTATTTTTAACCAAAAAAAAAGATTAAATTTCTACAGAACGAGATACATTATCAAACCAAAATGATGAATGTTCAAAAAAATATTTGAATTTTTAACCAAAAAGGATAACTTAAACAAATTCGTTGAAGTTTTAACCAAATAATTCAATTTTGAACCAAATATTACATTTTGTAACTAAAAAATATGAATTCTTAACCAAATATTTAATAGTAGACTTTTCAACCGATAAGAATGAACTTTCAACCAAAAATAGTTGGATTTTTTTATTGCGTTCTGTTAATTCAATTCGAATTTAAGTGGAAAAATAAGAAAAAGGGGAAAGACTGGAAAGCCTGCGATAAATAAATAGCAATTTCTATAATTTATAGACTAAAGAAATACATTTTAAATAAACATTGAAGTTAATTTTTAATATTTGAACAATTTTACTATTTTGACACTTTTTTTAAATTTTTGACACTATTTACACTATTTTTTATCTCTGAAGTGAGTCCGAAGCCTGTTAATCTGAAATCATTTAATTTCATGATTTTTCAATTCAAAAGAAAATTGTTTAATTTTTAGCGCTTTGACTTACAAATTATATTATATTATTATTGTCCAAAATTGTTCAATATATATATTTTTTATTTAAAATGCTTTCATTTCTAAATTATCAATTATTGTTTCAAAAATATTTAAAACCTAATATTAGAAAATTGGGTTAATAATGAATTTTGAAATTTGCATATTTTTTATGTTAGGAAATAAAAATTCAGAGACACCAAAATTTTCTTATCCCACTTAGTATATGAATAAAAATCAATCGATTTCTTCCAAAATGGTTTGCTGATTGAAATTTAATTTAATTTTCTAGCCGGTTTTGGAAGTCCACCAATAATGGGAGCAAGTCCTCCACCAATAAGTACAAGTCCAATGCAGAAAGTATTTGGAGGCTCATCTGGTAGCAACACTTTTGAATCATTGGCTACTCAAAGTGGAGGTCTTTCCTTTAGTAGTCTAGCTCAAAGTTCCCCAGAACAACAACAGCAGCAACAACAACAGCAACAAAGTCCACCCGAATTTGCTGCGTAAGTAAAATCAACCTTTTTAACTTTTTTCTTTTATTGATAAAAAGATTCAGAGGAAGTAAGAATTTTTTATTTTTCAGGAAAAGCTCATTTTCAAGCTGGCGCTGAATTGGACATTTCTAGAGGACTCTTGAACTAGAATTAGGTTTTTTAATAAATTGCGAATTTGAGATTTACTGTTACAAGTAGGGTATAAAACCTGAGTCAATGTCTACTTTTGTAAGGAACTGAATAAACAATCGTTTATTTTAGTTGCTTTGTCATCGTTTATTTGTTATTTCTAAATTCTAAATGCACTTTGGTCAAACACGTACCGAAAATATAAACTTTTAACAGGAAAGTTCATTTTTAACCGAATACTTTAATTTTTTACCAAATAGTTAATCGTATAATAAATTTTTAAAGTTTCAAGTAGTTGAATTTTTACCAAAAAGGATTTTTCAGTCAAGCAATAAAAAAATATATCAAGCAAATTGTGTTATATTACCCGAAAATATTAATTTTCAACCAAAAATTTAACTTTTAAAACATATATTTGGACCTTCAAACAAATAGTTGAATTTTCTACTAAATTTTTTAATTTTTTAAACCGAAAAAAAAAGATTTTTTTACAAAACAGTTTAATTTCCAACCCCGAAAATGAGAATTTTCAACAACAAAGTTGATTTGCAACAAAAAAATTTATGAAAGAAAAAAATGTAAACCAAATTGTTGAATATTCATATAAGAAGATTAATTTTCTACCAAAAAGACGAATTTTTAACAAAGTACGTGAATTTTTAGCAAAATAGATGATTTATTATCCAAATAGTTAATTTTTTAACTAAAAAACTGAATTTTCAACAAAGAAGATTAATTTTCTACCAAAAAGATGAATTTTCAATAAAATAGATAAATTTATAACCAAGAAGATTTCAACCAAACAGATTAATTTTTAACCAAACAGTTGGATTTCCATCCAAAATGAGGAATTTTAAACAAAATAGTTGACTTTTCAAACAAAAAAGATTTTTTACTCTAGAAATAAAAAAAATGGCAACAATATTATTGAATTTTCAAGTCAAAAAGACGTATTTTGTAAATTTTGAACAAAGCAGTTGAACTTTCAACGAGCAGTTGAACAAAGAAAAAAACTTTTAACTAAATTGTTGAATTTTAAAGCAAAATAGACACATTTTCTAACACACAGTTAAATTATTAATTCTAAAATATGCATTTTCAAGCAAAAAGTTAATTTTCAACCAAATATTTGAAATTTTACCAATTTTTTTATTTTTCAAGCCGAAATTGCGAATTTAAAATCAAACAGATGAATTTTAAAACCGAAAGTTTGAATTCTCAACCCGAAAATATGAATTTTTAACCAAAAAGTTAACTTTTAAAACATATATTTGGACCTTCAAACAAATAGTTGAATTTTTTACTAATTGTTAAATTTTTTAAACCGAAAAAAATGATTTTTTACAAATTGGTTTAATTTCCAACCCCGAAAATGAGAATTTTCAATAACAAAGTTAATTTGCAACAAACAAAAATTTTTCAACAGAAAAGTAGAAATTTCAACTTAGAAAAATCCTTCAATCAAGAAAGAAAAAAATGTAAACCAAATTGTTGAATATTCAACCAAAAAGACCAATTTTTAACAAAGTACATGACTTTTTAGCAAAATAGATGATTTATTATCCAAGTAGTTAAATTTTTAACTAAAAAGCTGGATTTTCAACCAAGAAGATTAATTTTCTACCAAAAAGATGAATTCTGAACACAAAAAAAAATTGTTTTTTCAAACCAGATTTTAATTTGAAATAAAAAATAGTTGAAATCACCCAAAAAATATAAATTTTCAATCAAATAGTTGAATCTTCAATCAAAACAGATTAATTCTCAACCAAAAAGTTGCATTTTCATCCAAAACGAGGAATTTTGGAAAAATTAGTTGACTTTTCAACCAAAAAATATTGTTTAGTCTAGAAATAAAAAAAAAATTCAACAAAATTGTTGAATTTTCAAGTCAAGAAGATGAATTTTGTAAATTTTTGAACAAAGTAGTTCAACTTTCAACGAATTAGTTGAAAAAAGAAAAAAACTGTTAACTAAATTGTTGAATTTTAAAGCCAAAGAGACGAATTTTCTGAAAATTAAATTTTCAACTCTAAAATATGTATTTTAACCAAATAAGGCTCAAATTTTAAATAAAAAACAGTCGAATTTAACCAAAAAAGGCGAATTTTCAACCAAATAGTTTAATTTTCAACCAAACCGCATTTTTATCCAAAAAGTTGAAACTTCTACCAAAAGAGATCAATTTTGAAGTCAAAGCACTAATTTCCAATAAAATAGTTAAATTCTCAACCAAAAGAGATTAATTTTTAACCAAAGAGAAAAATTTTAAACAAAATAGTTGACTTTTTCAACCAAATTGTTAAATTTTTAACCAAGCAGATGAATCTTCAACCGAAAAAATGAATCTTTAAGAAAGTAGTTCAAGTTTCAACGAAGAAGTTGAATTTTCAACAAAATAGTCAAATTTTCAACCAGAAAAGATTGTTTAGTTAACACAGAAAAAAATGCCAATCAATTTGTTGAATTTTAAAACCAAAAAGACGAATTTTCTAAAACCGCAATTAAATTTTCAACTAAAAAATATGCATTTTCAACCGAATATTCGAATTTCCAACCAAATTGTTAAATTTTCAAGACAAAAAGACAAAAAAAGTTTAGAAAACAATTCAATTTTCAATCAAAAAATTAATTTTAAAGCAAAAAAGATGAGATTTCTACCAAAAGAGATGCATTTTTAAGAAAAAAATTGAATCTTCAAACAACAAAGATTTGTTCTTTTTAAACAAAAAAGGTAATAGTTGATATTTTAACAAAATAAGGTTCAAATTTTAAATAAAAAACAATTGAATTTAACCAAAAGACGAATTATCCACAAAATATTTCAATTCTCAACCAACCAATTGAATCTTCAATCGAAAAAATGAATCTTTAAGAAACTAGTTCAAGTTTTAATGAAGTACTTGAATTTTCAAGAAAATAGTAAAATTTTCAACCAAAAAAGATTGTTTAGTTAACACAGAAAAAAATGCCAATCAATTTGTTGAATTTTAAAACAAAAAAGACGAATTTTCTAAAACCGCAGTTAAATTTTCCACTAAAAATATGCATTTTCAACCAAATATTCGAATTTTTAACTAAATATTGTTAAATTTTCAAGCCAAAAAGACCAAAAAAAATTTAGAAAACAATTCAATTTTCAATAAAAATTAATTTTAAAGCAAAAAAGATGAGATTTCTACCAAAAAAGATGCATTTTTAAGAAAAAAATTGAATCTTCAAACAATAAAGATTTGTTCTTTTTTAACAAAAAAGGTAATAGTTGATATTTTAACAAAATAAGGTTCAAATTTTAAATAAAAAACAATTGAATTTAACCAAA
>JAABKJ010010643.1:0-10923 GCA_011634705.1 Andricus grossulariae
ATCTTTTTAAATCTTTCTGAATCTTCGTGAAATCATCAAAATATTTGTATCTGAAATCTTCTGAAAACTTTTGAAATATTTTGAATTATTTGAAATTCACGAATTCTTTAGAAATTGTTTAAATCTTTGAAATCTTTTAAAATCTTTGTGAAATCTTTCTGAATCTTCGTGAAATTATAAAAATATTTGTGAAATCTGTAAAATCTTTTAAAAACTTTTGATATATTTTGAATTTTTTGCAATTATTGAAATCTTTAGAAATTGTTTAAATCTTTGAAAATCTTTCGGAATCTTCGTGGAATCATTAAAATATTTCTGAAATCTTCTGAAAACTTTTGAATTATTTGAAATTCTTGAAATCTTTAGAAATAGATTAAATCTGAAATCTTTTTATTCTTTCTGAATCTTCGTGAAATAATTAAAATATTTTTGAAATCTTTGAAATCTTCTGAAAACTTTTGAAATATTTTGAATTATTTGAAATTCTTTAAATCTTAAGAAATTGCTGAAATGTTTGAAATCTTTTAAAATCTTTCGAAATCTTGGTGAAATTATTAAAATATTTGTGAAATCTTCTGAAAACTTTTGAAATATTTTGAATTATTTGAAATACTTGAAATCTTTAGAAATTGTTTAAATCTTTGAAATCTTTTTAATCTTTCTGAATCTTCGTGAAATAATTAAAATATTTGTGAAATCTTTGAAATCTTTTCAATTAGTTGAAATATCTTGAAATTTCTAGAAATTGTTGAAATCTTTGAAATTATTGAAATCTTTTTTAATCTTTATGAATCTTCGTGAAATCATTAAAATATTTGAGAAATCTGAAATTTTCTGAAGACGTTTGAAATCTTTTGAATTATTTGAAATATTTCAAAATTTCTAGAAATGTTTGAAATCTTTTTAAATCTTTCTGAATCTTCGCGAAATCATTCAAATATTTGTGAAATCTTCTGAAAACTTTTGAAATATTTGAAATTTTTAGAAATTGATTAAATCTTTGAAATCTTTTTAATCTTTCTGAATCTTCGTGAAATTATTAAAATATTTGTGAAATCTTTAAAATCTCCTAAAAACTTTTGATATATTTGAAATCTTCTAACATTTTTGCAATCTATGAAATCTTTCAAATTTTTTAAATCTTCGAAAACTTCGTGAAAGCATTGAAACATTTCTGGAATCTTTTGAAATCTTCTTAAAACTTTTTAAATCTTTCAGAATTTTTGAAATCTTTCTAAAATCTGGTATACACTCAAAACCGTGGTCAACTCCACGATAAGCAATTATCCGAAGAAATTCTGTAAAATATAAAAACAAAAGTAGAAAAAAAATTAAAAACCCACCAAACTCGAAGAATCCACACACCGTCCCAAAGTCACAGCCACAAGAATCTTCTTAACCTTCATCCTCTCATCAAAATCCGAATTCTGAATCATCTCACTCAAGCATTTCGATATAATCTCCTGAGCAAAAATTCGGCAAGTCACCTTATTATGAAACGAGAACAAAACCAAATTCTCAATCGCCTTCAAAAACAGATCACCTTTGCAAATATTAATCAATTTCGTCACAACCGCCGCCTGTTTTTGCCGAAATTCCAATCTGTCCGGACAATTAGCCATCAGGTGCTGAACAAGAGTCAAAATTCCAGACTCGGCCTCAGATTCATGGGAGTCTGACAAATTCTTCAAAAAGTGAATCGTCGTTTCCTGAACGACAACCAGCGATTTTTGAGGCAGTTCCGTGTAGGTCGAAGAGAGATGAGGAAGGGCATATTTTGCAATTAATTTTATCGTCAAATCCACAGAACCGTGATTCGGATTACACAATTCTTGAAGAGCAACGTAAGCATTGTAGGATAAAGACGTGAGGGAAGCATCCTTGGTTTTGTTGTGCGTTTGAAAATGATTGAAACTCGTTTCGAGCTTGGAACTTTCAATCAGAGACTGAACGGTGATGTCCAATGATCTTGGTTTGTCTCGCATGAAAAATGTCTTCAGCATTGTAATCAGGTCGAACATTATACAATTTAGGGCTTTTATCAATGTGGCCTGTTCGGAATGGGCGAGAGTTTCGAAACTTTCATCGTCGTTGATGTATAAATCCTCGAAATCCATGGATCTCGATGGTTTCTTTGGCAGAGGCGTCAGGAGGTGAGAAGCTTTAAAAGTCTCGATTGTTCTGTAAAATAGAAATCAAAGTTTACGTTGCAACAGAATTAAAAAACTAAAACTAAATATATTTCCATTGGGGACCGTATTTACATAAATTTATTACATTATTTATTACGACAGGGGGAATTATACAATTTATTATTGATCTGATGTAAAAAAAACTAGCCAACAATTAAAAAAGTCAGGGAATTTTATTGGTCAGGGAAAAGTCAGGAATTTAAAAAAAATCTGTCAGAGAATTTCGATAATTTTAAACAATTGTGAAGAAGAATAAATTTGAAATGTTTCAATTTTAATATAAATTTGTTTTATTCCATTCATAAAATATTCTCGGTTAAAAATGTTACAAGTTTAAGATTCTGGCCTTTGAATATTAATAGTTATGTTTGTAGTAGTAGTAATTTATTAGCCTTGTATTTCTATTTCTAATTTTAATTTTTTTTTAATTTCCCTTTTTGTTTTAAAAATTCATCAGTTTCAGTAGAAATTTCGTCTTTCTTGGATAAAAATGCAACTATTTTTTAAATAATTCAACAACTTGGTTAACAAGTTATCCTTTTTGATTGAAAATTAAACTATTTTTTTGAAAAATTGTCCTTTTAAATTTGCCTTTTTGTTTTAAAATTCATCAGTTTCAGTAGAAATTCCACATTTCTTGGATAAAACTGCAACTATTTATTAAAAAGTTCAATAAATTTGTTAAAAAGTCCTTTTTGGATTTATCTTTTTTAGTTGAAAATTTGTATAAATGTTATTGAAATTGTATCTTTTTTTAGAAACTTCATCTTTTGGGTGTAAAATTGAATTATTTCGTTGAGACTTCATTTTTTTTTTGAAAATTTATTGTTTTAACTGAAAATTCAATTCTTCTATTTTTGGTTAAAAAATATTTTTTTGTATGAAAAAAACTATTTTGTTGAAAATGCGTTTTCTCTGTTTTTGGTTGAACATTTATTTTTCTAACATTTCTACTATTCTAATTTTGGTTGAAAATTGATCTTTTTCAGATGAAAATTCATGTACTTTGCTGGAAATGAGTCTTTTTTGGTACAAAATTAATCATTTGGGTTGAAAATTTAACTAACCATTTGGTTAAAAATTAACTTTTTTAGTTGAAGATTCATTTTTTTAATTAAAAATTAATTTCTTTGGTTGAAAAATGAGCGATTTGATTGAAAGTTTGTTTTTTCTTTCGATGAAAAGGAATTTTGTTTAAATTGAAAATGTAACTATTGTTCCAGTTGAATATTCCGTAATTTTAGTTAAAAATTCATCTCTTTGGTTGTACATTCATTTTTGGACTAAAAATGTAATTCAATTTTTGATTCAAAATTATCTTTTTTAGTTGAAAACTGGTCTTTTTTGGTAGAAATTAATCTTCTTGCTTGAAAATTTATCTTTTTCGGCAAAAATTTCAATTGAATGTTCCATAGTTTTAGTTAAAAATTCATCTATTTGGTTGAGCATTAATTTTTTTAATTAAAAATTTAATTATTTAAGTGTTGGTTGAAAATTTATCCTTTTAAGTAAAAATGAACTTTTTTTGGTTGAAAATTCAACTATTTAAGTTGCAGATTCATTGTTTTATTTAAAAAAAATTTTTCTTTTTAAATTCAACTATTCCAGTTTAAGATTCATCATTTTAGTTGAAAATTCATCAGTTAGTTTAAAAATTGAACTATTTGATTGAAAATCCGTTTTTTTTTGGTTGAAAATTAATTTTTTTCAACTGAAAGTTTAACTATTCCATTAAATAACTCTTGAATAGAACCATAAAAGACCAATTTTCTTAACAAAATACCTGAAATCTCTACTAAAACAGATTAATTTTCAACCATACAGTTACATTTTTAACCAAAAAATTGTTTTTCTACCAAATAGATTAATTTTCTACTAGAAAGTCGAAGTTTCAACAAATTAAATAAATTTTTAACCAAATAGTTTAATTTTCTACCACAAAGACCAGTTTTCAAACAAATACATAAATTTTTAACCAAGTAATTGAATTTTCTACCAAAAAATACGAATTTTCAAAAAAAAAAGTTAATTTACAACCAATCAGTTGAATTTTCCACAAAATAGTTAAATTTGCAGTTGAAAAATAATAATTTTGAACCGAAGTAAACGAATTGTTAACTAAAATTATGAATCTTCAACCAAAAAATAATAACTTTCAAGAGCATAGTTCAACTTTCAACCAAGGAGTTGAATTTTCAATTTAAAAATATGAATTTTTACCGAAAATTTTAATAGTTGATATTTCAACAGAAAAGGTTTTAATTTAAAATAAAAAACAGTTGGATTTAACTAACAAACACAAATTGTTAACAAAATAAATTGTACGCTCAATTAAAACAGATTAATTTTCTACCAAACAGTTGCATTTTTAACAAACAAAAATTCATTTTCTTGAAAAAGGCGAATTTTAAACAAAATTCATCAATTTTCAGCCAGATAGTTAAACTTTCTAATTAATTGTTTAATTTTCGAGCCATAAATACGAATTTTCTATAAGAAATTTGCTTGAAAATTTAACTGTTTTGTTTTTTAAATTGGTCTTTTTGGTTATAAAAATTCATCTGTTTTAGTAGAAATTGCATCTTTCTTGGATACAAATGAAACTTTTTGGTTCAAAATTTAACAATTTTGTTAAAAACTCATCTTTTTTTTATGAAAATTCAACTGTTTTGTTGAAAATTCAACTATTTTCGCAGAAAATTAAATTTTTTAAATTAAAATTCATATTTTGGTGTTGAAAAGTCAAACTGAAATCTTTTTTGCATGAAAATCCAACTATGTTTTTGAAAATGTATCTTTTTGATTTAAAAATGCATTTGTTTTAGTAGAAATTTCATCTTTCTTGGATAAAAATGCAACTATTTGGTTGAAAATTCAACAATTTTGTTAAAAAGCCATCCTTTTTGGTTGAAAATTCAACTGTATTGTTTAAAATTCGTCTCTTTGGGTTGAAAATTCAATAATTTTCGTATAAAAGTTACTTATTATTTAAAATTCATATTTTGGTGTTGAAATGGCAAATGAAATATTTTCTGCATGAAAATGTAATTATTTCTTTAAAAATTCATCTATTTTAATAGAAATTGCATCTTTCTTGGATAAAAATGAAACTATTTGGTTGAAAATTTAACAATTTTGTTAAAAACTCATCCTTTTTGGTTGAAAATTTAACTGTTTTGTTGAAAATTCCTCTTTTTGGGTTAAAAATTCAAGTATCTTCGTAGAAAACTTAGTTATCGTTTAAAAATCATATTTTGATGTTAAAAAGTAAAAATTAATCTTTTTAAATTAAAAATTCAACTGCATGGGTAAAAGTTGTTTTTTAAAATAAAGGTTTGTCTCTTTTGTTGAAAATTTGACTACTTGAAAAATAATTTTGTTTGTTTTGAAGATTCATATTTTCTGGTTGAAAATTCAACTTTTGCAGAGAAAATTCGTCTTTTGGCTTGAAGTTTAAACAATTTAGGTAAAAGTTTTTTTCTTTCATGATTGAAAAATCTTTATTTGTTGAAAATTCGTTTTTGTGGTTTTAAAATTCCTTTTCTTAACATGAAATTTCATCTTTTTTGGTTGAAATATCAATTATTAAACTTTTTTTTTTTTTAAATTCGTATTTTTGGGTTAATAATTCAAGTATCTTCGTAGAAAATTTACTTCTGGTTTAAAACTCGTATTTTGATGTTGAAAAGTCAAACTAAATTTTTTTGTTTGATAAAAATTCAACTTTTTTTTTGCCTTTTTGTTTTAAAAATTCATCAGTTTTAGTAGAGATTTTAACTTTTTTGGACAAAATTGCAACTATTTGTTAGAAAATTCAACAATTTTGTTAAAAACAATCCTTTTTGGATTAAAATTCAACTCTTTTTTAGAAAAATTGTCCTTTTAATTTCAAAATTCATCCATTTTAGGAGAAATTGCATCGTTCTCAAAACAATTTTCTCAAAAAGTCATTTCTTTTGTTTGTATTTTTTGCTCAAAAATTCATATTTTCTGGTAGAAATGTCAATTTTGTACTGAAAATTCGTCTTTCGTTATGAAGGTTTAACAATTTAGATGAACTTTTTTTCTTTCTTGGCTGAAAAATCTTTATTTGTTGAAAATTCATCTTTTTGTTTTTAAAATTAATTTTTTTTTAAATTGAACTTTCATCTTTTTTGGTTGAAATAGCAACTATTACACTTTTTTGGTGAGAATTCATCTTTTTAGGTTGAAAATTCAATTCTTTTCTTAAAAATTTAATTATTTTGCTGAACTTTTTTTCTTTTATGACTGAAAAATCTTTATTTGTTGAAAATTTATCTTTGTTGATTATTTCATCTTATTTAATTAAGAAAAATTAATTATTTTTTTCAAAGATTCAAGTATTTTGTTAAAAACTAATTAATTTTATAGTTGAAATACAAATGAGAAACATGAAAAAATCAGTTATTAACACAAATACAGTACAAAAAATAAAATAAAATACGTTGAAAATACACACAATGTCGAAGATATTGTAAATAAATTCCCGATACTGTAAAATTCCCGAATTGGAAAATTCTCGAATAATAAAATTTCCGAAATTATAAAATTGTCGAAACATAAAAATCCCGAATAAAAAAATTCCCGACAGAAAATTCCCGAAATATAAAATATCCGAACAAGAAAATTCCCAAATTTAAGCAATTGAAAAAATCGTTTTTTATTAAATATTATTTATTTAATAAAAATACAATAACCAAATATTTTTATCAAAGAAACTTTTTTACTGTTTAGAGGTTTTGTAAAATTATTGTTTGATTTTAAAAAAACAATAATTGTACAAAAATTGTATACAAAATTCAATTTTAAAATACGTGAGCCTCGAACGAACAAAAAATTTTCTCCCTAAATTTTCTTCAAACCTAATAAAATTTTCCAATCAAATGTTGCAGGATTCAATTTAGCACTATATTATCTCGAAATTGCTTTTTAATTATTTTTTAAAATTAAAAATGGGATTTTTGAGAACGTTTTTTGTAATTTTTGTTAAATACTATGCACATTTTGAAAGAAAATTTTTAATCCAAACAATTTTTTTCATTGTTTAAATTCGGGAATTTTCTATTTCGGATATTTTATTATTTGCAAATATTCTGTTGGAGATTTAAAAAATCGGTAATATTATGGGACGACTGAAAAATCCCGAAAAATAAAATTCCCGAAAAACAAAATTCCCGAAATATAAAATTCCCGAATTATAAAATATCCAAACTAGAAAATTCCCTAATTATAAAATTCCCCAATTTAAACAATTAAAATGTTTTTATAAATATTATTTATTTAATAAAAATACAATAATCAAATATTTATATAAAATTTTTTCTTTATGATTAAAGTTCCTAAAATTATTGTTTGAATATCATAAACTGTTCGTGAATTTTCCAATTCGGGAATTTTATTATTCGGGATTTTTATATTTCGGGAATTTTATTGTATTATTCGGGAATTTTCCAATTAGGAAATGTTATTATTCGGGAAGTGGAAAATTTCCAAATAATAAAATTATCGAACAGTTTATAATATTACCAAATTTGAAAATTCCGGAATTTAAATAATCAAAATTTGGTCTATAAATATTATTTTGTTAATAAAAATACAATAATAAAATATTTATATAAAATTTTTTTTTTATATTTAAAGTTTCTAAAATTATTATTTGAATTTAAAATAACAATAATTGAAAAAAAATCTATTCCTGTGTAATAATATTTTTGAATTATTGTTATTTGAAATTCAAACAATAATTTTAGAAACGTTAAACATTAAGAACAAATTTTTCAATACAAATATTTGATTACTGGATTTTTAATCAATAAATAATTATTTTGAAAAAATTGTTTGAATTCAGGAATTTCTGAGTTCGGATATTTTATAATTTGGCAATTTTCTTGGGACGAATGAAAAATCCCGAAAAATAAAATTTGAGACACTGTACAATCCGAGTTATAAAATATCCTAACCAAAAAATTCCCGAATTTATATAATGAAAAAATTTTCTTTCATAAATATTATTTATTAACAATACAATCATAAAATATTTCTATAAAACAATAATTATTTTTAATGTTTCTACAATTGTTTAAATTTAAAATAACAATAATTGAACAAAATTGTCCTCCAGAAATATATATTTTTTCAATTATTGTTATTTTAAATTTAAACAATTGTAGAAACATTAAAAATAATATTTTTGTGATAGAAATATTTGATTACTGTATTTTTAATAAATAATATTTATAAAAGAAATTTTTTTAATTATATAAATTCGGGAATTTTCAGCGCAGATATTTTATTATTCGGAAATTTTCCCTCCGGATTTTATTTTTCGGGATTTTGCAGTCGCACCGAAAATTATAAAATATTAAATTAAATATCATAAATTAAACAAATTGAAGTTCGGAGCCTTCGAAATTTAAAACTAAAAAAAATAATTAATTTTACAATTAAAAAATTCAAAAGTTTCAAAAAAGCGTTGAAAATGGCAGATTATCAAATAAAAAACATGAATGGTTAAACAATTCTGAATACAAATTTTTCAGAAATTGAATTAATTGAAATATACAAATAAGAAACATAAAAATTCAGTTAACAAAAATACAGTACAAAAAATGAATTAAAATAGGTTGAAAGTACATACCATTTTAAATATTATATTTATATTATATTATTATTATATTATAATATTATAATCTTGTTAAAAATTCGATTTTTGAGAACGTTTTTTTTTTAATTCTTGTTAAAGACTATGCACATTTTCAAAGAAAATTTGTAATCCAAACAATTTTTATAATTGATTAAATTGTTTAAATTCGGGAATTGTCCAATTCGGATATTTTATAATTGGGCAATTTTCTATCGGAAATTTTATTATTCGGGAATTTACCAATTCGGTAATATTATAAAATGTTCGGGAATTTTCCAATTCGGGTATTTTATTATCCGGGCATTTTATTATTCGGGAATTTTCCAATTCGAGAATTTGAAAATTTGGAAATTTTGTTATTCGGGATTTTTATTTCTCGGCAATTTTATCAATCGGGAATTTTACAGTGTCGGGAATTTTATTTTTCTGGATTTTTCAGTCGTCCCAACTAAGTTATGTAAAATGTAACACACAAATATTCTCTCTGCAAAAAACTGATTTTATTATTTTTCTCTATTTCATGGGTAAATTTAAATTTTGGATGAAAACCAATAAAAGCATTAATAAATGTCTGAAACTTTGCTGGAGGAACACATAATAAGGTATCATCAACATTCCGAAAGTAAAGGGGCAAAACAAAATCTAGCTTCTTGAAAGCAAAGCCTATAAAAATATCGATTGAATTTAAAATAAGTTGAGTTTATAACAAAAAAATAAAAAATAAATTTTGACTTAATCGAGTACGTGTTTTGATATTGTCCCATCAATTTAGAATTGCCTGTTTAACTAATTCAAGGGGTATACATGGAATCATTGAAACAACATCCAAAGAAATCATTACATGTTCATCAGGAACAGTTTTTTGAATAATAATGTTTAGAAATTAGCTATTTTTGATATTGTGCTTTGAAATTCTAATGAATTTTGAGTACCAAATTAAAGTTTTGTTCTAAAAACTTTGTGGGAGTGTTAATAGTTGACATAACCATTCTCAAAGGATAGCCTTCCTTATGAATCCTTCTCAAACCATAACATCTTGCAAGAACTGTGTCTTTAGTATTTAATATCAGTCCATCATATATCTTTTCCTGAAACTTTCTTTCTACCATTGTTTATAATCCTGAGAGTGTCTCTTCTTAATTGTTTCAAAGGATTTTTACTCAATAAATCAAAGTTATCACGATTGGAAAGTAAATTATCCATATCCCTAATATGATCTGATTTCTTCATACAAACTGTAATATTGCCCTTATTAGCATTCATGGAAATTATATCAGGGTTTTTTTTGAGGAAAATTTTTGTTATCATGAAACCTTCAGAAATTTAAAGATCAATGCTACTAATGTGCAAACAATTCTTATCAACAAAGCTCTTTGACAAGTGTGAAACCTAGTTCCGGAAACCTTCTTGTTCCAATATTGGAATTTTGTGTATACTCGATTCAACATATTTTATTTATTTTTATTTGTTTATTATTTCCATCATTCGTTTTGATTCACTTTTTATCACATGGTTGCTAAAACCTTTACCTAATCTGAGAATATCTGTAACTGAATCAGGAATTTGAATATATGCCAAATTTACAAATCAAGGATCCTTGTTTTCTTCAAAAATCTTTTGTATATTTAAATTCTTTTGTTGAACATTAGTTTTTTGACCAATCAAAGCATAAAGTTTGTTCTCACGTTTTTTTTCATTGTTTAAAAATCTTCGATTGCAGAACATCTGATGTTTTCAAAGATCAATGATTTTATCTTGTTGTAAACACACTTCTAATTCTGGAAATTTTCGGGTTTAAAAAATTAACATGATTTGAAACATCCTTGATCAGTAAATTCAACTAGATTATGTTTTTCCTTTTTATTTTCGATATGTTGATGACACCTTATTATGTGTTCCTCTAGCAAATTTGTAGGAAGTTATTGATGTTTTTAATGGCTTTCATCCGGAACATCAATTTAGCCATGAAAAGGAGAAAAATAATAAAATCATTTTTTTGGTCATAGAAGTAATTAGAGGTCAGGATGGTAATATTATTACCAATTTGTATGAGAAAAGTACATATTC
>JAABKJ010010644.1:0-10922 GCA_011634705.1 Andricus grossulariae
GAACCATGTTCGTTATCGAATTTTCGGCACCAGCTGACAAAAACATCATAGCCAAGGAGAATGAAAAGAAAGAGAGGCATGAAGACCTTATAATGAAGTTGCGACGGTTATACCCGGAATATCCTGTTAAGCTAATCGTCTTCATCATCGGTGCTCTTGGAGGTGCCAAGGTTTCACTGGTTAATAGCCTTAAAAGCATCCCTACGTGTCAAGAGAATGCTGAGACACTTGCGGGGAAAATGCCGAAGGCGGTCGTCCTTGGATCGCTCTGTGTTCTCAGGGTGCACGAGACTTTTGCCGGATCATCTATTGAATTCGTCGCAAACTGTAACCGCCTATCTCACGGTCGTGAGACGTGGGTACAGCTGAAATTTGACCGCGACTTCGCTGGGAGCTGGTGTCATTTTTAAATAGCAGTTGCTCCCAGTGGGACCCTGCGGTGTTTGTTTAACTAATTTTTTCTTGTATATATGCATATATAAATATATTCTTCCTCAGGCACACTGTAATTAGAAGTGCTTCTTAATTGAATGTCTCGGGAAAGCAAAAAAAGTGAGTTTTGATGTAGGGAATCTGCTTTTTTAAACGACTGCTGAGCACTTTTATTCAGCTCAATTACTTCTTTCGGAATTATTATTAAATCTACACATCCTATGTGCACAGAAAGAAGAAATTCTTTAGTTCAAAAGACATTTTTTAAACCAAGAATTGCTGAAATATTTTATGTTTTATTTCAACCAAAAATGCTTTACTCTTCTTCTCGTAAAAAAAAAACCTCACTGACTATCCATCTTTAGGTTTATTATTTTTAATGCCCATAATGTGACGTCTGGATAATAAGATCACATCACTTACCTAATATTATCAATTAATCCTCGTTTTTGCTTGACAATTATCAGAATCGTTGAGGAAACTTAACTATACTAATTTTTCCGAGGCGGAAGTTGAGGAAAAACAGAGAGAGAGGTGATTAAATAAGTTGTAACGATTTTGTTTATTCCATAAATTGATTAGATTTTATTTTTAGTAAATAAAAAATGGTGTAGCTGAATCAAAGAGTCCCGAAGTGACTAATCAGAATTCCTAGCCTTTGATTCTCCCAGGATAAGCAGCTTTAAAAGGGAAATGGCAAGGTTTCAGTAAGAATTTAAATAAAGGGAAGAGAATTAAAAATTGATTTAGAATAAATTAGTACTTACTCAATTTAATATTGCATAGTCTCGTGCCTTCGCTCCGAGAGTAAATCCAGGATTTTTGTTTTGAGTTTTTAAGTTTCGATGGTTTTCTTGAAGGGATAGCAAGAGGTCCATATGTGGCCTATCGCGTGGGTCGTCGCGTGTGGCGATTAGACTGATGATCCCTTCAAGTAAGATTGTCCATATTTCTCCCAGGAACGGAGGAGCGTCTTCTCCAGGGAGCCAAATAGTGTTGGAATATTATTCCTTTCTGGGTTCGATTCATCATCAACAATTTGCACTTTATTTAAATCTAATCGTCGAACTGGACTAACATTCACAATTATTACAGATTTACTAAAGAAACAGACTGACTTACTGAACTGCGACGGAACACTCACGGAAAACGACTGAACCGACAGATGACAGAAATTTAGATTAATTGATAAAAAAACGGACTTAGATGAACGCGATATGACGACAAGAATTAGACTGATCTGACTTTTTGAAGATGGCTGGTTAAATACCTTTTCGCTACAATGGTAGATATTTTATGTTCCATCCATGGGTTGATTTCCCTAATTCACTTCTTCTTTCTAGGCGCGTTCCCTTCTGAGTGTTTTAGTTAATTGTTAGTTAAATAGAGTTTATTTTACAGTTTCCTTCATTTGCCATTATTTTTGGGGCGCGATCCCTAATGAGTACAATTTCCTTATTTGACTATTCATTTTGGAGCGCGATCCCTCCTTTATGACTAATAGGCTTGGTCGCAATTACGCTGGCGATCCATTGACAATTTAGTGGACATGGAACGCTTTAGAATAATTGCATTTGATGGGAAAGAAAGTACTGATTTTTAGCTGAAGTGACAGGATGTCACAACTCCCCTCTTATTGTTTTTGCACATGTGCATGAAATGGGCATGTTTACAAACTTTTGTTTAAGGCTTAGATATGAGCGAGTAATTACAACATTTTTTCGAAAATTCCATCAGTCTGAACAGTTTTATTTATTATATAATAGATTGACGAGAATGGTTATACATTTAGATACATTTCATGATACGAGAGAAATAAATCGGGAATTTACTATTCAAAATCACCTACAGCCGAATATTCCGATTGTCAACCTTTCTATGAGAAGTGATCAGCGATAGTTGCACAAGAGCGTCCATGCATTGGATTTTTTTAATTTTTGTCATTTTCTATTTTTTGTATAAATAAACGAAGAGAGAAAATGAGAAATTTTTCAATTATTATTTATCGAATCTAATTGTTATAAACAAATTATATTCACAAAATGTCAATACATTGAAAATTTTGCTTGCAAAGTACCTTTGTAAGTTGAAATTGCTTAATTTTATCAACAGGATCACGTTTGATTATAAAAATTTGTTGTATGGTATAATTTGTTTATTTGAAAAAACAAATGCATAGTTTAGGCGATTTTTTGCAGAAAGTAATCGTCTTTCTTTCCTAGTACTTTTAAATTAGATAAGTGGTAATATTTAGTGATTAGGATTGGTAATTCGATATTATTTGTTTATTTTATAAAAAAATTTTATAAACAAAAGCATTGTTTCGTGATTTATACACAGAAAGTAATTTTTGTCATTGTCTTCAAATTACACAAGTGGTGATGTTTATCGAGGAGGAATTGTCTATCGATATTATTTGCTTTTGTTATAAACAAATTTTATAAATTTATGCATAGATAGACCATTTGTAGATAGAAAGTGATCATTTTTCTTTCTACTCGTCTTCAAATTACATAAGTGGTGCTATTTAGTAACAAAGAATTGTCAATCGATATTATTATTTTTTTTTATAAACAAATTTCGTAAACAAATGCGTATGGTCATTTATAGACAGAGAGTAGTACTTTTTCTTTCTAATCGTCTTTCTAATCGTTTATCGCACAAACAAATTCAAGAAACTAATGCATAGATTTACCATTTATAGGTAGAAAGTGATCGTTTTTCCTTCTAATCGTCTTCAAAGTGTCTTCAAAGTGGAGCAAGAATGAATTTGAAATGGATCCTGAAATTATTGAAATGATTGACAAGTACAACTTGAAAGCTAATTCTTCTGGAACATCACAAAACATTGTCAGTGATACGATTTGAAGGCAATAATAAAAAACGATCACTTTCTAATTATAAATGATCAAACTATGCATTTGTGTATTACATTTTTGCATGACATAAACAAATAGTATCAATTGACAAGTCTTCGTCACTAAACATCACCACTTATGTATTTTGAAGACAATTAGAAAAAAAAACGATTACTTCCTGCCTATGAATGACGAAACTGTGCATTTGTTTATAAAATTTTTTTATAAAACGAACAAAATATACCATTCAACAAATTTTCATGATGATGGAGGATTTCTCCTTTCCAGGCGTATAAATAAAGCAAATTTTTGAATAATTAAAAAATAACAAAAACAAGACAATTTTTAAAAAAACGAAGGCTTTATTTTTCTGTATTATGCCATTGAGATTATGTGGTAAAAATATTACATCGAACCATTTATGCGTGTAGGAGGAAACTGCTGTTATGTAATACATGGGCTGAAATTCAAGCCTGAGGAAGCGCCTTAAAAAGGCGTGCTCCTTCCGCCCCGCCGCGCCACCGTCGTTGTCGCCCTACGCCGCCAAAAAAGTTAATTTTCAGCCATATTAGGGTTGTCTGAAATAAGTAGAGACAGACAAATGGAATTATGCTATTCACAATGTAATTGTTTTATTTTCCAGCAATTGTATATGATTAATCATGGTTCTAATAATAATAAAACAAAATGTATTCTTCAAAATAATAATCACAGACACACTCATGTTTTTATGTGATATTCAACGAAACATTATAAGTATGTATAAGGTCACAATAATTTCCTTTATAAAAACAAATTGTGGAATAAAAGTAAAGTCCTAGAGTTTGTATGGTTCGGCCCCGATATTGAGGTAATCCATATATTTTCCATCATCAATGACTTTTTCAGACGAGAAACGAAAGTCCACTGGATACACTGTTTCATCCAATACTCGAAAACTCTACAGCAGAAGCTTGTATTGCCGGACGATTCAAAGAGCCATTCTGAAATCATACAAATAAATGTTTTAAGTGCTGTGCACAAAAATACCCTATAAAATAAAACCAAAAAGAAAAAGCGTACGTACACATTTATTTATTCAGTGTCAAGATGCTTTCTTACACATATGCGCAGGAATGAGAGATTTTATTTTTCCATATTTAGAAAATATACAATTCCTTGGACTATATATCTAATGAGTTTCTACATAACCAAATGGGAGAAAATTATGATTATCAAGTAATCTTCTTTTTGTGTAAACTGGTCAACAGATTTTCTGTTCATTTTTTTTAACAACATCGTGATATGCGGTTCTGCGCATTGCTCTATAGTTTAATGTAATCGGGGTAACCTTATTAACCACGAGATCGCAGATAGATTCAAAGTTTATGAACTGGGAGTTTTAGTAGTTTAGGGTAATACGTTTCACTTTACAGACATAGTTCTCCTGACCATTTAGTGAGCGTACTTTAAATGCATAGAATTGAGGACCACCTGAGACGAGGGTTCCAATAAAACTCCCAGGACCATAAACTTTAACCTCATCTGTCAATTCGCCTAATAAACAACCTGTATCTGGTTAGTATTCGTTAGGCTCATTATGACTGACAAAAATTATGGAATCAATATCAAAGTAGAGTACACGGCGATCTAATTTTTTCAAATAGCCATTTTTGTTTTGTCTTTCATCCGATAATAGGGACATTTTTTACTCGTTCGTCCTCTATAAAAAGCATCTCCAAGATTTAGAGCACCGTCTCTTAAAAGAGGAAGGTCTTTTGAAAATTCTTTCAACTTAGGGTCTTGAGCTTCTAGCCTATCAAAATCGTCATTTATACTTTCTGAATTTTTCTCTTCACCTAGTTTTTTTCTCGATTTAAGTTACAACAACCAGGACAGCCATGCCAATAACAGCCACGAAACTGATGAACAGTTTTATTTCCAAGGCCATCCTCATGATAACCGTCAACAGATACCCCTTCAGGTAATCGAAATTCTAGAGCTCGACTTGCAAGTATGATTTCTTGTTCATAAGCTGCTTTTTTCTTCTTCAATACATTACATTCAGTTTTTTTTCAGTTCAAGAGGTGTCCTGAAGTAAAAGTGTTTACTGGGGCAGAGTTTCTTACATGTACTACAATCTAAGAAACCACATGTATACGCACCCCCTTTTTTGGTTTTTCTCAGAATTGAGTAGGTGAGAGCACCCGTCACAAATTTTTAACACTGAACGGATACTTTTTCCGGTACAAAATGAATCAGGAAGTGTGTGCTTTCTGAAGCATTCTTGTCCATAAATGTATCTGAGGCAGTCTCCACATTTAATATTATTATTTATATTATCAGAGCTAGAATCAGCCTTACAGGATGGTGAGTTGTGACAAGCATAACATCGCATCGAATACCTGTGATCGGTTTTACGATGGTATGCTTTGTTACAGGGTATGCAAAATTTTCTTGCTGCTCCGGCACCATTTAAATTCAAAATTGCGCTTTAGTGGTTTTCAGGATGGCCTTCAGATAATAAATAAATGCTTTGTTTAACCACATCCCCTGCGATTGTAATTACAGAGGCACCGTCGTAAAAAGCTTCTTCTTTCACCTTCTCAAAGTCTTTAAAACTATGCACTACCATTGCTATGTGTCGCCTTTCTAAATAATTTTGATAGGAAATCAGCTGGGGTAAACAACATTCACTCTCTGTTAATATTACCCCAGCGTTTCGCGTAAGCTCTTCGGTTGCTTTAATTTGAACCCTACCCGATCTTTTGCGCATACTCTTCCACACTTTTTTGAAACTTGCGTTATTTCTGACTGAAGGTCAGCATTCGCGATGGCTACAACTATTGCTTGTGGTAGACATGTGTTCGATAAATTTTGAATTTCATAGACCGATTGTTTTTCAAATCCTTTTGTTAATTTTTTCTACCCTTACCGGCTGGTACACGTATCCGGGTAATTTCTGCCACAAAAGTATCATCTATTTTGAAACTTATGGCACTTTGTAAAACGGAGTCGACAAGTTTCCATAATTCTTCAAAATAAAGATCCTTTAATGGTAGAAATGCTCTCCAGGCCATGCCCTTATTAAATCCATCTGACCAAAACACTGACCCCACAAGATCACTGTCTTCACACGAAGAGGTGATGTAATCATAAATTTGAAAAAATCTGCTTCTAACCAAGTGACAGGATTATTTTTACCAGGAGGTGTAATTTTAAAAGTTAATTTCCTTCCAGTTGTCGCGAATTTTTTAATGAATTGGTCATTTTCATTTATTTTAATTATAAAGGGACACTCATTATTCATTCCCTCATTTCTACCTACTAGCTGCGTATCCTGCATGTCTGGTGTAGAAGGCCTGACAGCCTCCGTAGCCAAGGATGGACCAGCAACTGCTTTAGCTACAGTGATAGGTTGAACTCTCATTGATTGACCGTTAATCATATCCTATTGCGTCGTATCAACTACTTTCGATGAACCTGCAATGATGTTTTCATTCTGTCTTATACTGGGCGTTTAACCGCCACCTCTTTGGATCGTATTTTGAGATACTGAAAAAAGAAAAGTAAATTTTTTTCAAACCATATTTTTATCTCCCACAAAGTTTAGAAGAAAGTTACAAAGAATTTAAATTACCTTTTTGTTTCCTAGCCTCTTTTTTCATCTCCTCCTTCTTTTTTATATTTTTTATCTCCTCCTTTTTTTTCTTCTCCGCATCTTCCTCCTTTCTCTTTTTCTTATCAGCTTCCTCCTCCTCTTCCTCCTTTTTTTCTTCTCCTCTTCTTCACTTCTTTTTACTCTCCAATCATCCTGTTTCTCCTTCTGTCTCCTCAAGCGCTCTTGCTTTGCAGAGTCTTGAAAAATATCCTAGTTTTTTAGAGCCAATCCTTCTTTCGCATCATTCTCTCTTGATTTTTCAAATTTCTTCCTATAAGCTATTCTTTATTTCGCTTTTTTTTCCTCCAAATTCATTCGCTTATCATTTTCCTCTAAAGCTTTCCTCAGCTCCTCAACAACTTGTCTCAGGTTCTCCTCCTCCTGTTTCTTATTTCGCAGATCCTCTACATTTTGTGACAGTCGTATAAAATCTGCATCATCTTCTTCCACAATAACCTTATATGTATTTTTTGATTTTCTTAATTTTGGGATCCCGTGAAATAGGATCTCGATTCAACCTCTTTCTTGAGGTTTCTCCAGCCTTTGCTAGATCATTCTCTACCTGGATTCTGATACTGCAATAATAACCTGTATTAGTCTCCATCTGAGCCCTAGTTTTTATGACTTGGATCGGTTCTGCAATGAAAGAACAAAAATGTATCATATATAAATTTTTTCATTGTTGCTTACAAACATATTATAATTAAAAACATTAAAAATATACGTTCAATCAATCGTACCTACAATTATAGTACATACCTGCAATCATATGTAGCTCATCAATTTTTAAGTCTGTTTCCCTTTGTAACTCCTCATATCTCCTAATGACCATAAGGACAGGTAAATCGTCTGCTTGTACAGGTGCATCATGTCCGATCCCGGCAATACGTCCCAATGTGTCACACTGGTCTACATAACCTCTTATTCCAGCTAGCATTGTAGCTCGGTCATCCTCCTGCTGATGTACACTAGCAATCTCGTCTACTTGCTTATTGTGATACGTGATGATAGTCTGATGTTGCACAAGAGAATAGATAAAGTTAATTTCTCAGATAAAATTTTAATTGATTTTAATACACAATTTTTTATGTCACTTCACGATTGCATGAAACTAAACAAATTTTATGCTTTAATATTATTCGGTTAAAAGTGCTCAGTGATGACAGTCTGATGTTGCACGAGAGAGCAAACTGACTAGACTGACTTCATGTCCAGGAAATGCAGATATTTTGGTGGAAGATCCGGAGGAAATCATCTAGCTGTCACTCACTACCTGATTTTCTATCTCAATCTTTTGGACCATCCTGTTTATCCTAGTGCTTACCATCAACTCAATCCTTGCTGACACGCCTCCCCATAAAGCGGATACGAGCATGCATATACTGTAACTCCTAAACTATCTATCTTATTCTTTCAAAATACTGTATGTACACTATCTGTAGATATATTAATACATCTTCAATAACATTATTTCTCTTAGAATAGTAATTATTCTGAAGTTCATTATCTGAATTCAAAGGTATCATTCTCCACTCCCTTATTATTATTTTTATACAACTATATATTCATCTTCACTATTACTTTTTTAACCAATGATAATTGAATCTTGTCTAGACTTGTATAGAACGTACAGCGTGTTAAGACATTTCTCACTCCAACTCTTGAAACTATTACACCACTCTTTTACATAAAAACTCTCAATGATCAGCCAAGAGCTACACAGTGTCTCTGAGACTTTAGAGAAGAACATACAATGTCACAAGCAATGGTTGATGTTCAAAAAGTTACTAAAAATTCTTCATCTAGTGTTACCACTTCGTTTAAATAAAGAGTTCACATGACTGAAGTGGAACCGTCGCACAAGTCAAACAGACATATGATTTTGACTACAATCTACGCACTTAATAAATCATGCAGTAAAAACGTAATTGTTTGACTTGAAGTGCAATCAGACGGCAGTTTCCACCCTATTAGAAAAATTCTGCCCAATGAGTCACAAGGCATCACTTTTGGGGAAGCAAGATGGACCAAATTCCAAGAGCAGTTTGAAGTCATTAGTGACTACTTCGAAAATGAGGGATATTTCTCATCAGCATTGCATTTTGATGGAAATAGACGAACCAGCAGAGAGTTATATTTTTGAGTTAATGAACCATAATAAGTGGGGCGAGTTCAAAAATGTAATCTACAAATATTTATCGTCAAAATTCAACGATTATTACATTGATATTATATATCACGAGATCGGTGGGGTATTGTTGATCCATGTCACATCTGCTGCGAAAAAAAAATATATTTTAAAAGCATTACATTCAACTAAACAGGTTAAGTCATCCTAGAAAAAAGTTAAAAAGAATATGTGTATATACTTTGAAATTTTCTTATACAATACATACAATTGAACTTATATCAGTATGTTTTCTTTCTTCGTCCTTTCCTATTATTGGATAATATACTCAGTTTTCAGATCGTCGGTTTCAGGTAATCTCTGAAGATTTTATAATTTTCCGACGACAGATGCTTCGAGTCCCACTCTTCTGTGAAATCAGCTGTAACCATGACTAGAGAGTATAATCTCGGAAAAGAGATTTGAACAGTCTGGTTAACCAGCATTAAGTATTAACCAGCATAATATATAATTTTTATTGGAACACCTTCTCCGGCGTTAGAAAATAAGTAGAAGTTAGGGAAAATGAAAAATTATTCAAATAATAAATTAAAAAATATAGTTAAAGTGAAAAATATCTAAATTCTATAAAAAGTTTCATTAAAAAAAAATGCAGACCTTTTTCTAGCCATTATTTGATATAGTTAATCAATTTTTTAAAAATAGTTTGTAAGTATAACAAAGTACACAATCTCCTGATAAAAATTATTTTCGAGTTACTGGAAAAATTATTCAAATATTAGTTCAAAAATATATAGACTCTGTAAAAATTTGTATATGGAAAAATCCCACCGCAGTCTAAATATTATTTGACAGAAGTAATAAATTTTTGTAAAACATTTTTCCAAATATAACAACGTGCACAATCACCTGATAAGAATTCATTTCGAGCTTCACTCTTGAGTTATATCTGGTTTACTAGAGATAAGCGGGGACTAATCTCACCGATACAAATGCCGTCTAGCTGATAACAGAATGTAGGGGATGGTGGGGTTAGTCGGCCCATAGTGTTGCAAGCGGGGGCTAATCTTACAGATGCAAATGCGGTCTAGTTGATAACGGGATGTAGGGTAGGGTGGAGGTAGTCGGTCCATAGTGGTACCTTACTGCTCACCGTATATCCCTGAATAATTATAAAATAAAACCGAAGTAGCATTATCGCGACAGGACCATCTATTTTAGGATCAATTTTTTCAGAGTACAATCAGAACACGTCGAACATACAAGGCCAAGAAGTTTAACTATTGTATGCGGGCTTGTACTTCAGTATATTTTCCAGAAAGGTTACTAGCATTATCGTAGGATTGGCCTCTACAGTTACTAATAGAAATATCATGAGCTTGCAGTACTTCCCGTGTTACTTTAGAAAGTGATTCACCTATGTGACTTAATATTGGCAACAATTGCAGAAATCGTTCATATACTTGACCGTGTAAACAGTAACGAAAAATTATGGATAATTGATCTTCGTGAGAAATATTTGGTGTTGAGTCCGTAATACGAGGGCTGTTTGATAAGTCAGTGACTTTTCGACTGAAAGATTTTTTTTTCGTTAAATGAGCGTTTTACTTCTCAATATAATCTCCTTTTAGCTCAATACATTTAGTCTAGCGTTTTTCCAATTTTTCTCTTCCTTCCAAATAATAGGGTTACTCAAAGCCCTCAAAATAGGCGTTTGTTTCAGTGATGTCCTCTTTATTCGACCAAAATCTGTTACCGCCCGGTCATTTCTTCAGGTTTGGAAACACGAAATAGTCGCAGGGGGCTAAATCTGGAGAATATGCTGGATGAGGTAGCAGTTCGTAGCCCAATTCATGGATTTTTG
>JAABKJ010010645.1:0-10922 GCA_011634705.1 Andricus grossulariae
AGTTGCGACGGTTATACCCGGAATATTCTGTTAAGCTAATCGTCCTGATCATCGGCGCTCTTGGAAGTGCCAAGGTTCCACTGGTTAATAGCCTGAAAAGCATCCCTGCGTGTCAAGAAAATGCTGAGACACTTGCGGGGAAGATTCAGATGTAATTATTCAAACAATTACTTATAGTTTTTTCTCAAAATTTCTAAAAATTGACCCAGAGATGTCCAGTTTTTTCTCCAATTGATATGTTAAGATACTTTTTATGGAATAATTATGTAATTTTGATACATTTATTTTAATTTGCAATAAATTTCTATTTGTTTAAACAATTTTGATTTGCTGAAGCAGTTTCTTTCGATAACTTAAAAAAATAAAAGAAAATACATATGATTATTTTTCTGACTGTATAGTGAATAGAAAGAATATATTAATCATTTGTTAATTGTTTAAACAAATATAGTTTGTTTAAACGCGTAGTTTTCCAAAAATACTTTTAAAATCATATCTTCGGAATTAAACATAATATTGAATGATTTCGAGGAGTAATAAATTCTGCGAAGAACTTTATGTTATTGTTTATACAATTGATTATTGTTTTTTTTTCAAATTCTTTTCAAATTAGGTATCGATATTTTACATCTTTTTGGGCGCATTATTAAATAAATCATAAATGTCATAATAAAATTTAAATTGTAATAGTGTATTTATTATTGCTTTCTTCATATTTTTACAATCTTCATCATAATTATGTTATAAAAAGAAGCACATTCACTAACGCAAATTATGATTCAAGTTTCAACAGACTGCTTTTTTATATTTTCATACTCGTCATAAATATTAAAACGTGTCGCTGATTTTAATTTTAGCTTTATACGATTATTTGTAAGACAGTTTTCAAGTTATTTCTGTAATTCACACATGCAGCAATACACTCATTTCAAATTTGCTGCAGGAAGACCTTTTAAAAATGGAGGTGATTGTACGAATCCCTACGGAGAATTTGATTGGTTCATCAAAAACAGTACCCCGTGGCTTTGTAAAGGAACGCTCCTTTGCCAACCATCTCGTGATTCCTGACTCAGAAGTCCGCGTCCGCCTTGACGGCGTGAGATGTATAATCGCATGATCTTACGTGTGGTGATATCAAGGGCCGTAAGCTCGTACTTCATCCAGTGAACCACCCAAAACGAGTAGAGAAGAACGGGAACGGCAAGCATGTTAATCGCGGATACCTTGTTCAACGCCGACAGATTTGGAGACCAAATCTGCCCAAGAAGATGCTTGTATCTGCTTCGGAGAGACTCGTTAATTGATGTTACGTCCTGAACACGGCTTTAAGGCATGCCCAGGTATGTATAATTCTCTCCAGTGTTAAGATCTCTAATAACACTTATATCTACAAGCTCAGAGTCCTTGGGAACGCCAACAATCTTTCCTTTCTTCAGATGAATTTCGGCACATTTATCCGATCCAAAGTCCATCCCATTCTCTCCTGTGTACTTCTTGGCGATATTTATAGCAGTTTAAAGTTTGCATTTACCAGAGGCATAGATCTTTAGGTCATTCATATAAAATAAATGAGTGACCTTATTTGAGTCAGCCAATGCTCTTGCAGTACCATAAACTGAACAATTGATTGTCCAGAGGTCGGACTCCTTCGAGATATCCTCACGAAGGAAGGCATCCATTTCAGCCAGATCTTGGGGCTTAGGAGAAACCTGTATGTCAATGTTTTTCCTTGTCCTGAAACCGCTATCACCTCTCAGAGGGTGTCTGCTTTCCGCGGATGGTCTTAATGTTGCTTCCTCATCTTCGTTTGCAGCTTGTTCAAGCAGCGTTTGGGGAAGCCAAACAAACTGAGCATTTATTTAGAACATTCCTCAATTATACCAGATTTATGCTCTTAGATTTCACTAGAAAATAGGTTAAACAACCACCGCAGGGTTCCACTGGGGGCAACTGCCATCCATGAAAATGGTACTAACTCCTAGAAGTGCCAAAGCAAGCCACACCTATGGCCACGTCTCACGACCCTGAGATTGGTGACCACAGCGGACGACGAATTCACAACAACAGACTGGCGAAACCCTCCCGAAGAAAAAACCCCAAAGCTAAGAGGTAAAAACCGTGCCAAAAGCTGAATGGCACCTGGGTGAGGTGTCATAACGCCGACTCTGAGATACCGGGCGACCTTATAAAGTATGCGGCCTTACCGTCGCATGCGGGGCTCTACAAGAGTGGATGGACCCTTTTCCTGGCTGTTCGTGGAAACAACTATGCCAACACAAAACCTAGTTGTGAATCCGGTTCAAAACGATCAAACACGCAGAATACCCGACAATGGGTCGACAAGCAGTGCCGATCGCCTTACAGTTCCGGGTGCTGAAAATAATTTGGATTTAAATACGATGACGGACCGGCGAGACGCTAACACTTCTGAGTAAACGGAATGACTGAGGAATATCAGTGAGAATATCATCCGCTTCAAGGAGCTTTGCGACAATCTTATATCATCTGAGGAGGAATGTCCACCAACCACTGCCGATTAAGGTAAACAAAGCACTGAGGGTTACGAAGAACTGCTCGGCAATGTTTTGTAGTGCTTTATAATGTCTTAGAATGTTGTTATCTGTTTAAATTAAAAATCAGATTTTTATTTTTTGTAGAAAAAACAAGCCATTAATCACTGGAACAAATGCCTTGCGTACTGTACTACTGGAGTTATCTTACGGCCCTGGTCATTTGCACGTGACGTGTCTTGTATCGCTCTGTTATATTAGTTAAATTACGGGTGTCCTAATGAATAAATGAAAGTGTATTATTTTGTCGCTTTCATCCAGAAAAACGTTTTATTTTACCTTCTGACATTTCTGTATCATGCTGGTTACGTGCTGGTTACTTTACCATTATGGTGGCATGTGAGGTCTGTACTGGGTTTATAGCGAGAGGGGCGACGAATTCGCTAGCTTGTGGAACGTGAAGCGCATTGTCACATATGACTTGTCTAAATCTGGCAACAAAGGATATTGAAAGTATCAACAAAAAACTGAAGGTTTCGAACTGCACTAATTGCTCGAAATCCTTGGGTAAGAAAAGTACCCGTCATCGTGGGTCTCTCTCCTCTGTTTCATCTGAGTGAGACGTAAGTAAGCCAGGGATGTCTTCTATTACACTGGCGCTCGGAGTCGAAGCATTAATCTCCAACTCTATTTCTATGGGACAGGAGTCCAGCCTTCAAAAAGTCACTCGTTTGTTGGAGGATTTTGAGGCTCAACAAATGGATTTTAATAATTCATTCAAGGTAGCGATCAAAGGAATAAAAGCCGATGTTGTTAAAAAAACTTCCCGCATTGTGGTATTGGGGGAGACCACGTCCTCGAATGTGACAGGCATAACCAAACTTCAAGCGGATTCAGAATCTATTTTAAACGAGAGCAAGGTTTTTAGGACTCAAGTTTCTAGTTTAGTGTGTAGATGCAATTACTTAAAAGAAGGTGCGCTCTCTTCAACACTTAAGTTTCATTGATTACCTGTCAAACAGTCGGAGGATTTGCCCGATACTTTCTGCCAGATTGCTGCAGCTTTGGAAGTGCTTCTCACAAAAGATGACATTTCATCTATTTATCGTTTAAGAGTCTTAACAAGTAATGTCATCTCTCAGAATATCCCACCAATATTAGTGGTTAAACCACAACAAGAATCTAATTGCGTTAAACATTTTGAAAACTGCAGAAAAAAGGGTGAGTCACAACCAAAATGATTGGTTGGAGTGAGGACGTTTCTCTGTATATAAGAGAATCGCTGCCTGAAAACAATCGCCTTATACAGGGTGTACCAAGGTTCGCGCATACGGACCACATAGCTCGAATACTGGTGAGAAACCAAAATCATATTTTAGAGCTTAAAAATGTTGAATACTTATTATTTTTTGAGATAAAGAAGGTCAAAGTTGGCTAATCAAGTTGCGTCTTTCAAAGTTAGGCAGTGGTGCTTCAATTGAAAAAAAAAAACCTCAACAGCAACCCAATTCACGCTAAACAGTTTTCTCGTTCACAACAGTGACCTTTGAAAACAAATTCGCAACGATGAAACGTGAAATGTTTTGAAAAAAATAAACCATACAAATTTCTTTTTATCTGAATGATTGAAGTTGATCAAAATAATTTCGTAATTTAAAACCTAGAAAACTTAATTAAGTTTATGTCTGAAAAAGTTTATTTGTATTTAGTCATGGTAAAAACATGTACAATTGTTGATTAAAACCCAACAAGATCACGAACCTTGTGTGAATTAAGTTTCACGTAAGTCGAACGTGTCAGGCAACTAAAACTCTGTTCTCGAAGTAAATCTGAATTAATGAAAAAGGACTAATTGAAAAGCAAAAAGATAGCACAGATTCAATCAGTTATTATTATTTGACTAATCGTATATCAAATTTCACTAATTTGATTAGAAAAAACCGGCATTTTATGCAATTTTACACAAAAATTAGTTACATTTTGTCAATAATGTTTCGGCATATTTTTCTACCAAGAATTACGTGGACTCGGCTAACAGGTAATTGCAATTACTTGGTGATGCTAGATGTAAGCCATCATTTGAGTAATAATTACTTAAATTTAATTCAATATTCAGAGGGAGCGAGGTAAATTTACTATTTTTAAATCAGAGCCTTATAGCTTCTTCTGAAAAACGATTTTTTTCATGGTTAGGCTGGAATTTAATTTATGGCCGAGTATCAATTAATTAATTAATAGTAATCAACAACGGAATTTGTGAATGCAGGTTCACGAAACTGGAATGTGGCAGGTAAGTAAAACTCTGCTTTCTAAGCAAGTTTGAATTAATGAAAAATGACTAATTAAAAAGCAAAAAGATAGTTACTGATTCAATTAGTTATTACTATGTAACTAGTCACAAGTTGAATTTCACTGAAGGATTTATTCTAAAAAATTATGTTTTTCCATTTGACTATAAAATTACATACACTATTTTCAAAAATGTTTCGCTACATTTTTTACTGAGAATGAGTTAGATCTGACTAACAATTAATTCAATGCAATTATTTGGTGATGCTAGAAATCAGCTAGTATTTAAGTAACGATTAGATGAATTTAGTTATTTAGAGTTACAGAGGTAAATTTATTGTTTTTAAATCAGTTTGTTCGAGCTTTTTCTGAAAAAACATTTTTTCATGGTTAGTCTGAAATTCAATTTATGTCCAAGTATCAATTAATTAATTAATTTTGATAACAAATTTAAATAATATCTGTAATAATCGTAAACAAATTGTTATTAAAATAATTATTGATTTTCATGAGAATTCATTTAATTGTCATTATCTTTAACGGGTTATTGATCAATATCTTTCATCGAACCATTTATCCCCCATCTTGGAATAATTAAAAAATAAATAAATAAAAGTATTTTTATGAGTTTCTTTTTTCACTTGTTTTTATACTCATTTACAATATATTGTAACCCTTAAATCTCATAATCACCGTTACCGGTGTTGACATTGCTTATTCGAATGAAGAGTATTGTGACATGAATTTCGTGTTAGGGGCATGCAACGAAGAAGATGGTGCTACAGCAGGAGAGTATGCTCTTCAATTTCAGAATCGTAGGCATCCTGATGCCAATGTCATTAGTGGAGCTGACAGGCGTTTAAGAGAGACAGGTAAATAGACCAAAATTTAATGTAAACGAACATCACAAGATTGAATTTATTGTGAGTGAATACAAAGCAACTGGTGATCATTTTTAATTATCTTATAAAATTCATGGTTGTGTGACAAGGAACAATCGTACCTAAAAAAAGAGGATTAGGTCAAGGACTTCAAGAAAATAATCAGGCAGAAGACGTTGTTCTAGCAGCAACCCGAAATATTCCAAGAATAAGTCTTCATCAAATTGAGCAGGTATACAATTTGTCAAAATCATTGGCTTACAGGATTTTAAAAAGAAATAACTTCCATCCATATCACTTAACTAGAGTTTACGACATGCTACCCCCAGATTTTCAGTCACGGTTGCAGTTTTTCCAGTGGATCATTCGCCAAGATGACCTAGACCTTGATTTTGTTCATGAAATATTATGGAGTGATGAGTCTAGTTTTACACGTGGAGGAATATTAAACATCCACAATAATCACTACTGGGCAGAGGCAAATCCTCATGAAAAGGTTGTTTCAGGTTATCAACGCCGATTTAATATAAACGTTTGGGGTGGAATGGTTGACGAATTCTTGGTACGTGTAAATGATTAGTTCGTCTCGAACACGTGTGCTAAATGAGGAATATAATTTTGAAATAAAAATAAATTAAATTATAATTTCATTTCTACAATAATCCTAATTACACTGCAGCAATTTTTGCCATGGTGGCAGAAACTTCTACGTTGCATAACCTGTTACAATGGGTTTAGATCGCAACAAGTTCTGCTTCGATATTGAAGTATTACCAATCGAAATTCGGGTCTGATTTTAAAAATTCACGATTTAATACCGAATATTATTGTTCTGTAGGATCTTGAGATAAAATTCTCAAATGAAAATTATTTTTAATTTATTTGAATGAAAAAGTTAGAATTGAAAAGTCTTATGCTTGAATTCCAAAATATAGCAAAACATAAAAACGTGAATAAATCTTTTCAAAAAATACGTCGTACCTTTTTTAACCTGAATTAGTTGTTTGATAATTAAGTAGTGGAAAGTTGTTAGCCAATAATTCATTAAAAGTATTAGTAATAGTTTGTCTAAGTCTTCATAACCTCAGTGAAATCGTTACGATTTCAGTTCAGTAATGTACTGAACTTCGCACAATTTAGTTATTAAAAGTTAAATAATCCAGATCAGGTTGATCCAACTATGTTCTTACAAAAATTCAAAAAAAAAATGATAAACAAAAAAAATTCAAAGAAAAGCACGTTTTCAGGTGACACCGTACACAATGCCTGATAGGCTCAATGGTCAACTTCATGCTCATTTTTTGGAAGATGAACTACCAGAGTTTTCAGACAATGCAGCGTGCGAAATATTTTGCAATAAATAATGTGGTTTCAACAAGATGGAGCTCCACCCCACTTTGCAATTGATGCACGAAGAGTACTAAACGATAACTCCACTGGACCTCGAAGTTCTTCAAGCCAGATTGCGCGATGGTTGTGGAAGTGTTACACAACCAATGCTTCGTCGAGCCCAACGTGATGTGATTGAAAGAGGGAATCTTTGCACGGAACAAAACAGTGGTCACATCGAAAACCGACTGCAGACCAGAAAAGCTGATCAAACAGACACTTTATTAATTACAAGTGTATTATTAGAGCAATATTAAAGCTCGAATTATTAGGTTTAAGAACAAAGTTTTTTCATACTTTGATACCCTTAGTGTCACTCTTTAGGTAGTGAACCCACTCCCTCGCACAGTGCAACGCAATTTATGGATGTCGCATTATTGAAAATAATCAAACTAATTTTGTAGCCAAATTGAACAACATAATTTTTTTTTCAATAAATCCATTAGTGAAATTTGGCTTCAGATTACTTAAATAATAATAAATAATTGAACCAGTAACTATCTTTTTGCTTTTCAATAAGTCATTTTTAATTAATTCAGACTTAATTGGAGAGTAGAGTCTCACTCGGCTGCCACATTCGGCTTATGTATGTAAGCCTTTATTAGTTAACTGATACTTCCCATAAGATGAATTTCAGCCTAACCATAAAAAAATTTCAGGAACAGCTCTTAGTCTCTGATTTAAAAAAATAAATTTACCTCTCTAACTATGAATATTTAATTGAATTTAAATAATCGTTACTCAAATGATGGCTGACTTCGAGCTTCACCAAGTAATTGCAATGAACTAATTTTTAGTTAGATCTAACTAATTTCCAGTAAAAAATGTAGCGAAACATTTTTGAAAATAATGTAACTAATTTTATAGTCAGACTGATAAACATATATATATATTTTAATAACTCCTTTAGTGAAATTCAATTCGAGATTAGTTAAATAATAATAACCAGTAGAATCAGTAACTATCTTTCCACTTTTCAATCAGTCATTTTTCATTAATTCAGACTTGCTTAGAAAGTAGAGTTTTACTTACCTGCCACATTCGAGTTACGTGAACCTTCATTCAGAAATTCATTTGTTGATTACTCTTAATTAATCAATTGATACTTGGTCATAAACTGAATTTCAGCCTAACCATGAAAAGAAAAAGTTTTTGCGGAAAAAGCTCTAAGGCTTTGATTTAAAAACAATAAATTTACCTCGCTCAGTCTGAATAGTGAATTAAATTTAACTAATTATCACTCAAATGCTGTCTGACATCTAGCATCGCCAAGTAATTGCAATTGACTGTCAGCCGAATCTACGTAATTCTTGGTAGAAAAATGTACTGAAACATTATTGAAACAATGTAACTAATTTGTTTGTCAATTCGCATAAAATACAGGTTTACAGTTCCATCTTCTTCCATTTCTATTAGTACTTTTTATTAATTCAGATTTACTTGAAGAACAGAGTTTTACTTGCCTGACACGTTCAACTTACGTGAAATTTGATTCACACAAGGTTCATGATCTTTTTGGGCATTTAATCAACAAGTGAACATGTTTTTACCACAATTACATAAAAATCAGCATTTCCAAACATAAAATTGATAGAGCTTTTTAATTTTTAAATTACGAAATTATTTTAATCAACTTCAATCATTTACATAAAAAGAAATTTTGATGGTTTATTTTTTTCAAATCATTTCACGTTTCATCGTTGCGAATTTGATTTCAAAGCTCACTGTTGTGAACGAGAAAACTGTTTAGCGTGAATTGGGTTTCTGTCGAAGATTTTTTTTGCAAATTGAAGCACCTTTGTCTAACTTTGAAAAACGCAACGTAATTGGCCAACTTTGACCTTCTTTGCCTAAAAAAATAATGAGTATTCAACATTTTTAAGCTGTAAAATATGATTTTAGTTTTTCTCCAGTATTCGAGCTATGTCGTCCGTATTCGCGAACTTTGGAACACCTTGTATATAGTGCTGCTCTACAACTCAGAAGAAGTAAGAAATTAGAGTACCTTTGGACGATTGGGGTTAAGATTTTTTGCCGTAAAGAGAATGGTTTGCCCAGCATTTTTTTGGCCAGCATCAACTACCTTGAAGTCCTGCGTTCAGACGTCTTCAGCATTGCACTGCGTCATGTGGCCCTCGCAGATGATCAGCTACTTGTTTTGTATACTTTTTGGGCTATTTTTCTTGTACTTTTCTTTCGCCTCTAACTTTACAAGTATAGTTTTGCACGTTGAGGTTTCTTTTTTGAGAACCTATAGGCTTTATTAGGCATGGCTGTCTGATGTTTTTATATGTGGATTTGTTACTAATTTAGTTAACAACGATTCGCAATTTTTTTAGATTTTCTCTTCGCATTCGTACATTTAATTTTAGGCAATCCATAAGTGCAATCGGTGAATACTTTGAAACTATATCTTTAAGGACATTTGTTATCTCTCTCTCTCTACACATTATTTTTTTAGAGAAGAAACAATTTTAAGTCTTATTATCCCCTATTGATTAGAATTGTTAGTATGAAGGTTGGACTGAGTTGGGTACTGGCAACTATTTTTGTTATAAATAATCTGTACTTCCTATGCTGGGGTATTTTAGGATCCATTTACACTTATTCTTGTACTCAGTTCTGCGTACCATATTATAGCAGTTTCAGAGACATGGCTAACCTCGAATCACCCATCAAGTGTAGTCGCACTTGAAAATTACGTGCTCTTCCGTAGAGACAGAGAGGAGCGGAGAATGGATGGTGTTTGCCTGTATGTGCATGACAGCCTTAGGGGGGTCTTATTGGGAATCATCTCGGCCGTTAATTATCCTACTGCTGAATTTCTTTCTGTTGAGGTCACGGGAGCGAGGGACTGTGTTTTGGTGGGGTTCATTCATAAACGTCCATATGCCTATTTTGGCACGGAACTCTAATCAGAAATGTTTACCCATGTACCTAACTTTAATAATATTATTCTCACAGGGGATTTTAATACTAATTTTAGTGCCATTTGAAATCATACTAAATATTTAACAACTATGATACATGCTGCTGCGTTATCTATTGTCCATCCATCACACTAATCATTCCAGTTCCCCAATAGACCTAATGATAATAGATGATCTTAATAAGCTGAATTTTTATAGCCAGTATCCTATTCCATTATTATCTAATCACCATCTTAACAATATTAACTACAATAATATCTGCACCCAATCCACAAACCGTAACCAAACGACCAATCACATGCACTCACAGATTCACATAGATTATATTGGACCTATGGTTTGAATAAAGTAAACACTGTCGAACAATATTTGTTGATACTGAAGGATTTGTTTAAATTAAATATGGGTTTCTGAATATTAATTTCGGTATTTATATAAGGTCTTTCTACGCTTATTTATTACCTGTCATAAATAATTCTTTACGATGACTCGGTGCAGGCAAAATAGTTTTAAAATGTGAAATCATTTTTTAAGTTTAGGCGATGACACTCTTTCATGAAATTTACTTTATTCATCTATTGATGTTTGTTTATATGTAAAGGGGATAAAGTTCCGAATAGCTGAATTTTCCGTTATCATTGAAAATTCGTATACTTATGTATTTTGACGCACTTATTACGAATATGATAGTGAAAACTGGCGACAAAGCGATTTTCATGGTGAAAACCATAAAAAACACCATAAAAATCAGGTTTTTTGCGTGTATCTCAGTAAATACGCAGAATATCGAAAAACGTTTCAAACCAAAGTTTTAGCTAGTATAAAAATACATCTTTTTTGTGGAACACACTTTTTGCCTGAAACCATTATTTTTTTAGAAAAAGAGGATTGCGTTGTAAAAACAAGAAAAAGACGAAGAAAGT
>JAABKJ010010646.1:0-10922 GCA_011634705.1 Andricus grossulariae
ACCTCGTTAATCATTTACGCAAAGTTTTTAGACCGGGGTGAGGTGTTCATATAAAACTAGAATTATCCACTGTAGCTGTCTAAGATTTCCGACAGTGAACCTCGAAAAAGCATCGACAATTTGAAGATCATTTATTGTTCGTCTTTGCGTGAAAGTGTTAAATAGATTGAGAACTGGGAACCAGAATTGGGACCAATTGTACAAAAGGATCCCACTCTTCTTTTTAGTATGCTATAAAGGTACGTATAGACTTAATGCTGTAACTTTTTTTTACTATAACCTCACTTTTTCATTCGTCGCTCGACGTGCTAAAAAACTCGTTTATAACATTTATATTTGGGGTTTTTTGGTCCTTGATAGAGAAATAATTTTTTCATTCAATAAAAAGAATATTTAATCGTACAGAAGAATTTAATAAAATTTTGAATTTTTTTCAGATCCAACAAAATGAATCTAAGCCTTGTTCGACCATTCCAGTTAGTGGAATTTCTTAAAACATGCCTAAAGAAAGAAAGAACTGTTGACAGTGTCACAGTGGACTGGAAGTGATTTTTAAATAATAAAAAATAAATTTTCAACAAAAAAGATGATTTTCAATACTAAAAGATGAATTTTCAGCAAGATAGTTGAATTAAAAATCAATAAGTTGATCTTTTAACAAACAAGAATAATTTTTTACCCACAAGGACGACTTTTTAACCAAATATACACATTTTTAACAACATAGTTGAATTATCGGCCAAAAAGTTAAACTTTCAACAAAAAAGAATAATTTACTACCCAAAAGGTCGACTTCTTAACAAAATATATATGAATTTTTAACAAGACAGTTGAATTATCAACCAAAAAGTTGATCTTTCAACAAACAAGAATAATTTACTACCCACAAGAAAGACTTTTTAACAAAATATATGAATTTTTAACAAGATAGTTGAATTGTTAATAAGATAGTTGAATCATCAACCAAAAAGTATAACTTTCAACAAACAAGAATAATTTTCAACACAAAAAGACGACTTTTTAACAAAAAATATGAATTTTCAAGCAATAAGTTGAATTTTCAACAAACAAGATTAATTTTCCACCCAAAAAGACGACTTTTCAACGAAATACTTGAATTTTCTACCAAAATAGATGAATTTTTAACTCATACAACATACATGATAAAGTTTCAACTGAAAATGGAGTAGTTAAATTTTCAGATAAAAACTCCGATAAAAAATTAACTTTGAGCAAAACAAAAAAAGAATTTCCAACAAAATTGTTAAATTTGTTACCAAAAAGAATAAATTCTCAACCTTGCGATGCAGTTTACGGCAATGGAAAAGGTTCCAATGAAAGCACTTTTCAAAGAGTACCACATGTGCTCATGTATCACGGGTAAGGAAATCTAGAATACGCATTAATTTTATTCCTTCAACAATAATATTTTTCCTTTACAATTAATTTATCAAAATTCTTTGCAGGTTTGAGTTCTGAACGATACAAAATATCTGAGGACGATCTACTGCTGTACATCGGCTCAGTGTTCAGCAACGCTAAAGATTGCAATGGAATTTTTTCAAAATATTTATATAAAGTAACACTGTAAAACTAATGATAATTGTTTTCAAATATACGAATAATAAAGTTTGATATTCTAAATTAATTATTAACTTTTTTATTGAATAAATAAAATTTCAGTAATATTTTCATAAATAAAAATTATGAGGGGCCTGGTGGGGGCCAGATCAGGCCTTCCTTATGGATACCCCAGTCTGGCCCTAATCGGATAAAAGTTTCATTTCGAGTCTGGCCCTGACTGGGATGCCCGATTGGGGTACAGCTCTTGAAGATGGCTAAAGCGACTATCTCTAGAAGGTTAAAACAAGAGGTTCAAAAGGATCATCTGAGAGTGTCGACTTGATGTCATCTCGAACCGTCGACTCAAGTGTCATAGAGAGTCGAACCCATCATCACGGCGGGCGGACTGATCATTATAAAAGGTCGAATCGCTCATCATAAGGGGTCGATTAGGTCATATCATATTGGCCGACTTGATCTCCTCAGACAAGCGACCTGGCCACCTTAGAGGGTCGATTTGATTATCCTACATTTTCTATATTTCTTGTCCTTTTCCTACTTATTCCAGTCTCTCTTATAAGGGACTGGAAATTATAAAATTAATTGGAACCTATAAAACCTAAAAATTTATATGAAATACATGAATTCTGAAAGCACTTTTTATTCTTCGTGAAGAGCGAGGTGTATGAGACATAATTTGATATGAAAAAACAGTGCATATTGAAAAAATATATTTTTTGGAGCACGAGAGGCTAAGGACACGGCACGCTGTCACACTGAATTGTAAGATTTCAAACATTCAAGTGAATTCTGAAACCAATATCCCACTTCTCGTTAATTTCTGCATCATCAATAAATTCTGAAATTTTGTGCAAGTTTTCAGTTTCAAACGACACGTTGACAACAAATTGATAGCTGAACGTCCAGTAACGCCTTTATCCTAAATCCCTTGGAAGCATCAAATTTGGCGTTGAAAATTCTTATGCACTTCACTCTCCACGAATGTTCGAAATATCGAAAAGCAGTTTAAAATTATGAAAAACGTGTTTAAATTCAATAAACAGTAAATGTGATGCTGAACGGCTCAATGACATTCACTCACTCCGAAAATGCTCTAGAGTCTAGACCACGGTGCTCCCAATCCCAACTCTCACTGCACGCATCGCGTCGACAACCGGATTGGTTATAAGGTTGGCGCGCTTATTTGAAATGATTAAATGTGAAAAGCAATTGGGTACAACAAATAATAAGAGTAAAGTTATTAAAAATAATTATTTGCTTAAAAGGAAGATTTATAAAGTGAAATTTAATTATTAATTAGATTTTCTCCTTTAAAATAAATAATCGATTTCAATATTAAAGAAAGGAATGTCTTTTTTATCCTGAAGATAAATGTAAAATTATTCCTAATTTTGAATTGTGAACTGTGAACATTTGACTTACACATTAAATCTTTTAAATAAATACGTCAACGGTAACTAATCAGGTCAACCCTCTGCGATGGGTCATTTGCTCTTCCGTGGATGATCGAAATGAGTGAAAACAAGGTGATTGTATAGACCATCCTGAAAAAGGATACCATCTGAAAGAACGGACTGGCTATCTAAATTTTGACCCTCTAACTTTGACCATCTATTTTTCTCCGTGCACTTTTTAATCAATTTTATTAGGTTTCCAGTTTTATTTCATTCACTCGTTAGCAATAAACTAAATTTTACATGACTTTTATTAATATTTTTAAGTTTTCTTCATACCACATTTGAATCTCCCGCATATCCCGAACTGCCCCGAGTGGTCTGTACTATTTTAAATTCTTGTACGTAAAATACGCAGTAAAATCAAAGTAAGTGGCCATGTAAATTACATCAGGTATTACACTTTTCCATCCCTGCTTAGAACTTTCTTTTGGAAATTTTCCGTCGTAAACTTTGCATTGTCATATCCGAAAGACTACTACTTATTTTTAAAGACCGTGGCGATGTTTAAGAGTTGTCAAATTTACTTGGAAAAACAGCTGTATTTGCAAATTTGGAGGTGAAATTGCTCGTCTGAGCAAAATATTATAGATTTGCAAACGAATAACGAAAGAAATCACTCGGTAATTTTATTTGGAGTGACGCATTTTGGATGTAAATATGCGACCGTGTTGCTGGTTGCAAGCAGACCATATGCAGTTTACAAGGCCTTCGAGGTAAACGTTGAGAATTACTCTCCAAACGTAGGTTTAAAAACTTACTTCCCCAGTAAAAAAGAGTAGAATAGATATAACGTGAAAACGAATTGAGGTTAGGTTTGGTGTATTCAATTTGCTGCCATTATCGGATTGGACCTTTCAATTCAATTCTGCAATGCATTAGCCTCTATTCGACCGAGTTTACTTAATGAAATGAAGGGAAATTAACTGTTTTTCAGAGTAGCAATGTGTATAATTATGAAAAAAAAGTTGCCCAAATACATTCCTATCGTTTGGGCAAGCGATATTAAATATTTAACTGAACGAAGTGATATTAACCAAACTTTGACTCCAATTCGGCAGTACACATGATTTGATAGACTCAATTGTGCAAGGTGTAGGGCGATGGACGCGGTGGGTATTGCCGAATTGGAGTCAAAGTTTGGTTACTATCTCTCTGTTCAGTTAAATAATTAATATCGCTTACCCAAACCGCACGAATGTATTTGGGCAACTTTATTTTTCATAATTATACCCATTTCTACCCTGAGAATCTTATAATTTCCCTTTATTTCGTGAAAAAAACTCTGCCGAATAGAGGCGAATGCCTTGCAGAATTGAATTTGAAGGTCCAATTCGATAATGGCAGAAATCGAATACACCAAACCTAACCTGAATTCATTTTCGCGTTATATCTATTCAACTTTTTTTACTGGGTCTCTAACTGAAAATTAACCTATTCTATTCTTTGTTTAAAATGTACGTTTTTACTTGGAAATTTGTCTATTTTTGATAGAAAATTAATCTTTTTGGTTGAAAATTCACCTAATTGGTGAAATGCTTTTTTTTTGTTTTTTTTTTTTTTCTTGAAGATGCATTATTTTTATTGAAAGCTGATTTCTCTTGTTAAAAATTGAACATATTTTGTCAAAAATATGTTGTTTTTTTGCAAACAAAAATTTTTTCAACGAAAAATGTAGCTACTTTATTTTTTACTAGAAAATTGATATTTTTTAGTTAAAAATTCACTTATTTTGTTGAAAACATTTTCTCTTTAATGAAAAATTCAATTATTTGGATGGAAAATTAATATTTTTTTGTTATAAATTCAACTTTGTTTTCAAACATTAGTCTTCATGACCTAAAAACTCAATATTTTGGATTAGAATTTTTTGATTGATTGAAGAATCCTTCTTGGTTGAAAATTTAACTCTTTTGTTGAAAATATGTATTTGTTGGCGCAAGTGAACAATTTTTTATTAAAAAGCGAAATAGTTTTTGCTGAAAATATCAACATCGGGGATCTCCCGCCTCGAAGTTCGAGTTTAATATATTATGCCGTCCGATGTTCAAAGATATTCTACTTTTATTGAGTATCTTAAAAAGTATTGTCTACTGAGAGGAAAGCATAGTCTATGTATTTGAATATTTTCTGAAATCCTACAATATCAACCGAAACTTAAAAATGTTAAAGTTTCTACAGGTGACTTGGCTTTAAACTTCAGCCCTGAGAATGTTGAAGTCCCTAGCAATTCTCATTTCACCTTAGTGTTGGGTAATTCCTCTCCTAATAAAAGTTAAAATCTCTTTTAAAATTCTGCAATCGATACTTTCTTTTGAATGAATCGTTAATATCACACAAAAGTAAACTTTATATCATTGATTTAATGAAAATTTACAATACTTTGAGTTATTTATATTATACTGGTATGAAAATAATACAACCCTTATATTAATTATTACATTTCAGAATTTCCACTTTTGGACTTGAGTTTTTACATAACTCTTTTCAATTATTTATAGTTCTGTTTTGTATTAAATCCTAAAATAATTGTAAACTTTGTCTGAATTCAGTATTGTCCTCCATTCACCGACCTAATTAGGTAAATTTTAATGAACAAATTTTCTCCTTGTATGGATTTCTGGCCGTTGACAATTTTATTTCCGAAACTTCATCTTATCCTTCACTTTTTCAATGCACTGCGCAGTATTAAATATTGGCTTCGAGAATGGTACTTGGTGCGAGAATGTACTTGGGCTGGACTTTTTTTACCTATATCTAGGTTTCGCTGCAGCGTATAATAGCTATTTGTGATACAAGTGTGCAAACTAGAGTACAATGAGACGACTAGCAATCGCCTGTGTGCACGTGTATCACATGCTTTTTTGCAACAGCAGTCCGACAAAATATTTAGACCTTTCTTGCACTTTTCCACCAAATTTCCGATCCCGTATGATGTGTTTCAGCCAACTTAGCGTATAGGGTTTTTAAATAAATTTTTTGAACATTTTTATTTTTCCGGTGTATAAAGTTACTTATTTTGCGTATATTATTTTGCGAGTGGTTTTGCCTAAACTATTCTGAGGAATTTAATGTTTCGCCTTTGCAAACGTGAATTAAGTTGACAGCATACGATTACATCGGCTCGCTGCTTTTGTACTTCAAAATATTACATAATTTATCAGAATCTTCAGAAAAATACTATTCGCTATGATATCAATGAATTAATTAATGACCCTAACACCATAAGGCGCTATCTTAAATTTTAGAAGTAACTTAATTTTTATTTGTTTCCTATCATTTCACATAAAACGAATTCAGAACTAAGTGTATATTAAGTTCTAGGGTCACATTTTTCCTAAAAATATATATATTAAAATTCAGCAACTATATTCTGCTTGATGTACTATACAGATAATGTGAAAATATCGAAAATAATTAGATTTTATATTTTAAAGCCATGCTGACAATAATATTTATAAATCCTCAAAATGAGGACAATTTTATTTATTTTTATTATTTTAATCTCTATTCCCCTATTGTCTACCTTTGGGTAATCATGATCAAAGGCCAGATTCATGTCTTATGCAATATCGAAAAATGTTAAGCTTTTTTCATTTCATATATGTAACGTCTGAATAATGTATCGATTATTTTTTGATATCAGCGATTAGATATACTTAAAGAGAGATTTGAAGTTAATTTCGTAAATTGATATCTAGACCGAGTAATCTAGAATACTTTCAGTCGTATGAAAATCACCTACGTGATCATTCAGGTATTTCTAATTCTTAATCGTGATTGTAATCAAAGAAATGTTGTATTGTTATTATTATTATTATTATTAAGAAACTATAAAATTGAAAACTAGTTATAAAGTGTTATCCTTGGTTGTAAAGGTTTCTTTTATGTTGAAAATTGTTCTCGTTTAATGAGCAGTTGAGTGCCTAATTTTATTCCAGTAGGATTCTCCTTTACAAGGGAAACATTAATTATAATGTATGCTGAAATTAAAATTGAAAAAAAAATGTTTTTAATTATTTTTTATCTTGTAAGATTATAATGGAATGCAATTTTTTTTATTCTTCTTGAAATCCACTATCAATATTGGTTCAGAAATGTATCGCTCGAAAAATAATTGATATATTCTGAAAGTTTCAATTAAGGCTGTACTCTACGTAAAATAAGTATAAAAATTCATCAAACCTTCATAATAATATTTGTAAAATGGACGAAAATTAGACCCATTTTTAAAAGCTATAAATTTTAAAGTTAACATTTGGTTGGTCTTCCTGAAAAACATTTATTTGTAAACCTTACAGTTATTATTTTTGTAAAACAATTTTTCTCAAATACTTTAATTTTAATAAAGACCAACTAAATGGAATTGTAAAGAATCTTTTGAGCAATGAAAGAAGACCTTAATCTAAAGGATTGAATAAGAATTGGAGATTTTTTTTACAACGAAAATTAAAACGCAAAAAAAAGGTGTAAATATTATTAAATCCCAAAAAAAACATCTGTCATACAAAAAATACGTCAAGTATAATAACATAAATTTATAAAATTAAAGTTGGCCGAGTAATTTTAAAAACAAATTATATTGAAATATATTGAGAAAATGCTGTTAGAAAGTATCCTGCAGAAACTTTTTAAATAAATTTCAAACAGCCATTTTAGGCATTCTAAAACTTGGTGAGATTATATTGTACCATCAGTCTTCCATTCTCAGCAATTTTTTAAATCATTTTACTTATACATTCAATCGCGCTAAGTTTTAGATTTTTTTTTAATTGCTATAGGTTCCTAATAAAAAAATTTCCATAATATATTTAAATATGATTTCTTTTTAATCACTTAACCAACTTCGAGTTCGCAAATTCTTGTAATTGTACCTAGCAGATTTTTTGCATAGCAGATGTTTTTAGCGGCATTTAATGTGTTTTTTTTTTTTTGTAATTTAAAATTGGGAAGGAAATTTAAAAATGGAAATGATGACTAAGCTCACCGGACCTAACCCACAATTGATTAGACCGTTAGATTTTTGACAATGAATTATTAAACATTTTTTCCTTTATCATGCATTATGGAACAATCATGGAAGACTAATTGGCAATTTGATGTGAAGTCTGTAGAAACATATTTTCGTTACATCGAGACGTTGTTATGCAAAACCATGAAAATGGAGGCCTTTTCACACAAAATACGTTAAATTTTAAACATTTGTAGAGGTAGAGGTAGAGGTATACACAGGTTTTTTATTTTGACAGGAGGTATTTTAATTCTTGCTTGTCCAAATTTGGTTGCTTTTAGTTTTTGGTGTTTTAATTTCTAAGAATTTTGTTATTAAAATTTAAACGCAAAAGAAACACAATTCTAATTATTAGATCGTAACTCTAATCCTTTCTATGTTATCTATGATATCTAGGAACCAGAGGGGATATGTTTTCTGATGGCTGTCGATTGACACCTGAATAATTTCAGCTGATCTGGATAAAGTTCAGGATTGGTTACTTAAAGAAATTATCAATACGTGATCAACACGTGATTAAACTCTTATTACTTAATATTTCTAATTTAATCCCATAACACTTCGATTCATCGGAAACTTTAATCATTGAATAATTAGACCATACTTGTAAGTATATTTTCCATTAAAATTGATTAAAAGAGCTGTGCAATAAATGGAGGAACATGAATATTCCACGAGGAAATGATTTTAAGGCGTAACTTACGTGCATGAGCATATGAAAAAGCGCTAGACAAGAAGGGTAAGGGGGAGTCTACAATAGGGTGGTCCAAATTTTTTTCTCAAATTTTCATGCGTATCGCCCGGAAATTTGTTCGAATCTAAAACAAAATAAATCCATTTTTATTTTTCAATAAAAATAATATTTAGAGGTGGCGCAGGCCCTATGAAGTTCAAAACATATTTCCCATAAGAAAAAAAGACATTTTTGTAAATTTTATTCAGAATCGTCAATATTAGCTGAATAAATTTGACCCTCATTTCTCTTCACAATAGCCATAGAATATAAATAAAATATCACTTTTCACATATCACCCCCATAAGTAAGTTGTATAGGGTCCTAACAAAACCCATAAGTGAAAAAATGGGGTGTGCTACTGTTTGCCAAACAGTGTTTGGCGCTAATTATGTTTTTTTTACGTTTTTCAAATGAAAATTGTTTTTAGTATATAAAATACTACTTTATACTGATAACTATCTGTTTAAATACATTTTTCAAACAATTTATTATTGTTTTTAGAATTTTTCTCTTACAATAGAGATAGAAAGTTGCGATTGTTTCAAAATTTTTCACTTTTCGTCCAATTTTTAATTAGAGTGAGGTGATACTTAATTAATAATAACAAAAATAATTGTCGTAACAATTTATTATTATTTTAATGATATTCTCTTGCAATAATGCTAGAAAATTGCACTTTTTTCATAAAAATTTTCACTTTTTGTCCACTTTTTAATTAAAATAAGGTAAATAATTAATTGAAGTTAATAAAATTAATTGTTTAAACAGTTTATTACTATTATTAATAATATTCAGTTTGAACAATGCTAGAAAGTTGCGATTTTGTCTGAAATTTACAACTATTTGTCTACTTTTCACTGAGGATAAGTTAATAATTAATTATATTTAGAAAAAATAATTATTTGAACAATTTATTATTGTTTATGACTATCCTATTCTTTAATAATGCTATATACTTGCAGTTTCTTCTGAAATGTTGAACTTTTTACCCACTTTTTACTAAGTAAAGTAATAAATAATGCAAGTTAACACAAAAAGTTGTTTAAACAATTTATAATTGTTCATAACTATCTTCTCTTACATGAGTGCTAAAAAGTTGCGGCTTTTTCTGAACTCTTAAACTTTTTGTCCACTTTTCACTTAGTGAGGTAATAATTAATGCAAGTTAACAAACATGCTTATGTAAACAATTGCTTATGTTTATAACTATCTACTCTCAAAGTAATGCTAGACAGTAGCTTTTTCCTGAAATCTTTAGTTTTGCTTTGACTTTTTAGTTACTTTTTAAACAGTATTGTACTTTCTTAAGTGAATTATTGTTGCTCTTTTCCCAATGCTAAAAAAAATTATTTGAACAAAAAATCACTCTTAGAGAAGATAGTTATAAACAAAAATAAATTGCTTCAACAACTATTTTCATGAACTTGCATTAATTATTACCTCACTAAGTAACAAGTTGACAAAAAGTTGAAAATTTAAAAAAAAAGCGCAACTATCTAGCATTAATATATATGAAGATAGCCATTAGGAATATTAATTTGTTCAAACAATTATTTTTGCGTAACTTAAATAATTATTAGGTCACTTCAAGTGAAAAATAGGCAAAAATTTAAAAATGTTAGAAAAAGACCGCAACTTTCTGTCATCAAGTAAAGAGAATATTATTAACGATAATAATAAATTATTTAAACAATTATTTTTGTTAACTTGAAATAATTATTACTTCACTCTAATTGAAAAATGAACATAAGTTTTAAAAATTCGAGAAAAACCGCAACTATCTAGTATTAATATAGAAGAAGGTAGCTATAAACAATAATAATTTGTTCAAACAATTTTTTTTGCTATATTAAATTGAATATTAACTCACTCCAAGTGAAAAGTGAAAAAAAAGTGGAACATTTCAGAAAAAACTGCAATTTCTAGCATTATTCAAAGATAATATTATTAAGAGTAATAAATTGTTTAAAGAATTATGTTTCCTAACATAATTGAAAATAGACAAAATCGAAACAATGCTGAAAATAATAATAAATTGTTCAAACAAATTATGTAAACATCAAATGGTCAGAAGTTCTGACGATTCCTGAACATCCTGACCATTCCTGATGAGTCTGACTATTTCTGAAGATATGCT
>JAABKJ010010647.1:0-10922 GCA_011634705.1 Andricus grossulariae
ATTTTATATTATTTTACATATTATTATATATATTATATTATATATTATATTATTATTATATCATCTGATATGAAATTTGGGATAATTCAAGTTATTCGATAGATTTTTCTTACAAAATTTGCAAAAATTCCCCATAAAAAAATAAATTCACTCTCATTTCCCGGTCCAGCGGTCACCTTGATAATTCTATAAAATTCTTTGAAATCTTATTAAATTACCCCGTATTTTTTAAAATACAGTATATTCGTTAAAAGCCTTAAAAATTGGTAAAACTCCCTAAATCTTGTGAAATTCCGTACAACATATTGAATTCTTTAATATGTTTTAAAATTCCTTTAGAAATGTTTAAATATTTGAAGTCCTCTGAGATCCCATAAAATCCGCAGAAATCCCTAGAAGTCCCTTAAAATTTCATTCCTTTTCATTTATTCCCGAAAGTTCTTTATTCATCCTTTAAAATTTCTTAAAATCTGTTTTTGATACCCTTTTGGAATTCTTTGAAATTTTTGAAATCTTGTAAAATATTCTGAACACTTTCAAATCCCGTGAAATCCATTGAATTTTGTAAATCCTTAAAGTCCTTCCAGATCCTATAAAAACTATCTTGAAATTTGTAATATCTCTAAAATATCTTCAGACTTTTGAAAACATTAAAATCTCTTGAAATCTTAAAAATTGTTAAAACTTTTGAGATGGTGAATATATTATTTTAGCCAATCAGTCAAGAAGGTTGAAAATATGTTTAAAGAAAAAGTGAAAAAATAGTTGCATTAGGAGCAATTTGCGAAAATAGTAGCATTAGTGTAATTTGTTTCAAAATAATAGTAAAATAGACGCATTATTAAAAAAATGTCAATTTAAATTGAACTATTCCATTTTTGATTAAAAATTGATATTTTTAATTCAAAATTGATCTTTTCAAGTTGAAAATTCCACTTTTTGGTTGAAAATTCATATGGTTTGTTTAAAATTCGTCTTTTTTGGTTGAATTCATCTTTTTTTATTTCAAATATAAATCTTTTTTGGGTGAAATATCAACTTTTACATGTTTCGGTAAGGGTTAATATTTTTTGTTAAAAAATGAACCATTTGGTTTAAAGTTAAACTGCTTTTTCAAAAATTCATGTTTTTGGTTGAAGATGCATTATTTTAGGTAAAAATGTATATCTTTTGTTGAAAAATTAACTTTTTTGTTGAAAATTCATATTTTTGGTTAAAAATTCAACTATTTTGTTAAAAAGTAAACTATTTGATAGACAATTAAATTTTTGTTTAAAAATCATATTTTCGGGTTGAAGATTTAACTGTTTTGGAGATAATTTATCTTTTTGGCTTAAAAATTCAAAAATTTGGTTGAAAATTCGTCTTTTTTGGTAGAACATTAATCTTCTTGGTAGAAAATTCATATATTTCGATTGGAAGTTTAACAATTTGGTTAAAAATGGATATTTTTTAGTTGAAAATTAAACTACTTGTTTGAAAGTTGAACTAACTAGTTAAAAATTCATTTTGATGTATGTTCACCTCTTTGGTGGAAAATCCATCTTTCTAGTAGAAAATTCATTTATTTTGTTCACAATTCGTCTTTATGGTTAGACAATTAGTCTTGTTTGTTGAAAATTCATCTTTTTTGTTTGAAGATTCAATTTTGTTTTTAAATTCGTCTCTTTTGCTTGAAAGTTCAACTATTTTTACGGTTGTCAACGTGGTAGGGATGGGGGTTCAGAAATAGCTCAAAACTGTAAAAGTAGTTTATGGTAGGTCTTACCGCTCTGTACTAACATTAATAATAAATCTGCAACATCTTTGTTTTCAGTGTGTAAAATCTGCAGAAGAGAAGAATCTGAAAAATAACTACGTTGATGAGTCCGAATTAAAAGACAAAGACGTCGCGATCATGGACAATGACTGACTGAGTGCAAAACGGTCTTATAATTCGAGTAAGTGCTAACTGGGATTAGTTTAGCTCACAGAATACATACAGTATTGCTGTTTTTAAGAACTTTATCAGGCAGGGTCTAACGACCGCACAGTTCGATTCAATCGCTCGCACATTACAAAATAGTGAGATCAGATTATAGCATAAATTAACGCCACTCGTTACATTTACTTTAAACCGATACATTTTTAGTCTTACTAAATTAAAATTTTTAAAGATTTTAATCCTTTAATACATAAAGTTCCACTTTCTGCAACTACTGTACAATTTGTATGGTAGTCTTTTGATTAGATTAATTTTTGTTCAGAAAAAAATGGCCTAATCTTTTTCGGAAATGTGTAAATAATTAATATTCTCTGTATGACAAGTTATCTAAAAATTCTGTCGAAATTTACTATTTCTAAAATTCTTAGATATGTAAGAAATTAAAAAAAAGCTTTTCGAATTCAAAGTTTTTTTTATAAAGGCTGTTTGAAATTTAGTTAACAAAATTTAAGGCGCTTCCAAATAATATTTTTTTGATGTCTAGTTTTATTAAATTTTTTTAATATTTCAAAGTTAAGTTGCTTAAATTCTAACGCTTTTGAATTACAATATTTGGAAATTTGAAGATCTTCAAATTCCAAATTAAAAACATTTTAAAGCAATTAAGTTCTTTAGATGATTTTTTAATTCATAACAGAGCTGTCTTTAAAAAAAGAAGAAAAATTAAATCCGAGGGGCTAATTACTCCTGCAATCTGGTGTACACTCTCCCTGCAATATTATGCAATCTCGTGCAATCCCTTGTATCCTCCCTTACGAAAAAGTGTTACAGGAAATTCGGTATAGCTCTATAATGATTTTCCTTTGATCAATTTCTCATAATTTTTTCACGATTCTAAAAAAATCCACGGATTTCAAGGAATTTCGTAAGATTTCGAAATATTTCAAAGGATTTTAGAGGATTTCGAATATTTCCGAAAATTTTAAAGAAATCCGAAGAATTTCAAGAGATTTATTCAATTTCAAGGGATTTCAAAGAATTTGGTAGGATTTCCAAAGATTTGATGGGATTTCCAACGATTCCGAATATGTCAAGGGATTTAAAAGATTTCTAGGGATTTAAACTTTTTTTTAGAGAACTTCAAAGAATAAACTCAATTTAACTTTTATTCAAGGGGTTTTATATGATCTTTACTTATTTTAACACATTTTTTCGATTACCAAATATTTCAAGAGATTTCCAGAGAACTTTGGGATATGAGTAAAAAAATGCAATGGATTCTTAGTGATTTGAAAGATTTAAAGGGATTTTGAGATATTTCAAGGAATTTCACAGCTTTCTAGGGATTTAAACGGGGGTTTTTTAGATAACTTTAATGAATACGTTTTATTTAAATATGCAAGGGATTTCAAATGACTTCTACATATTTCAATTTATTGTTAAGATTTCTAGAGAACTTATGTATTAAATTAAATTTTATTTCCTGTTTAAGTTATTTTAAAAGATTGCAAATAACTTCAAGAGATCCATAATTTTTGCAGATATGTCAAAGAATTTTGTAGAATTTCCAAAGTTTTAAAGGAATTTCAAAGAATTTCACAAGATCTAAGGGATTTTATAGAACCTCCAATTATTTTGAATATTTCACAAATTTCAAGGGATTTCAAAAGATTTCTAAAGAACTTTGAGGAATAAATTTAATTAATTTTATTTTCAAGGGATTTTTAATGATTTCAAAGATTTTAATGTATGCAAAGTGATTACAAAGGATTTTCATGGATTAAATTGAATTTTAAGCAATTTTAAATATATTAAAGGAACTCACCAATTTTTTCGGTGGGAACATTCTTTATGCGCAATCGCTATTTTTATTTTATTTTGTGTGTTCTTGTAGTTTCTCTATTTTTATCATTGATTCTTTTAATATTTTTCTATCACTTATGCCAATGATGATTATCTTGTAATCGTTTTGTATAACTATAAAAATCTATAAATTTAATGAGATTTTTGGCAATATCATGCAAGATTTTTCAATAATATATATGCAATATTGCAATCTTGCAGTCTAGTGTACACAAAAAATCCGAGTAATTAACCCCACGGTTAAATTAATATTCTTAATGAATAATAAACAAATGTGATTGTGAAATGTGAAATGCGATTCTTAAGTCTTTCTAAATCTCAGAACTGAACTCCCAAATATCTGATGACTAAATATCAGCTTCGTTTTATAAGTTTATTCTCAGATCGAGTAAGATTTCTTAAAATAAGAAAAAATAAGACTGTAAGACCTCACGCGTCGAAACATGTATTGTCGAACCTTGTATCACGTATTATTATTTTAAGGATTAATGAAAATTCAGATATCAAGCCTCACAGATCGGCCCCTATATCCCGCCTTATCCCCGATATTCAGTTAAGGTCCCTAAAGGACCCTATTTTAAAGATCTGTTCCCTGTGGTACCCTATTTGCCGCCCATAATGGAACTTTAAAAAAATTTATAATATGATCGAAGCTTCCAAGAGTCAGGGTTTATGAGAATAAAATAGAAAAAATCAGGGAATTTCTGTACGAAGCAAATTAAAAAAATAATCAGGGCTGCCACACGGTCACTATTGTTCACATTTTTTCTCAAATCACTTTTTAGTCACCTTTTTAAATGAAAAGATCATATTAGTTATTTCTAAATTGTCTTGAATTTTTTTCAAATATTTCAGGGCAATTTTTTTATTGATTTCGTTAATTTGAAGGGATTTTAAAACGTTTGAAATATTTTCGGATAAAGAGTTTTCTACAATTTTGGAAGATATGGAACAATATCACAGACCTATAAGGTTTCAAGATATTTTAAAAGATTTCACAGGATTTTATAAGATTTCCGAGGATTTCAATGATTTAAATTCATTTTCATCTTGAAGTTTTTAAAACACACCTTAAATTCTTAGGCATTTCATCAAATTCTTTTGAATTCTCTTTAATTTTACTAAACTCATTTCAAACTTACCCAATTCAATGAATTTTTCATATTTTTTATTTGTTTTCAATTCACTTCACTGTTTTTTAAATTCAGCTTGATTTTTTTGATTAATTTCATCGAATTCTTCTCATTTCCCTTAAATTCCTCTAACTTCACTCAAATTTTACTGAAGTCAATGGAATTTGTTCAATTTTTAAACAAATTACCAAATCATTTGAATTCTTTTGAATTGTTTTGTAGCCATTGGTCACTTCTTTGGTTATAAATTAGTAGGGTTTCAGAGATTTGAAATAATTTTTTGGAATTCATTCTGAATTCTTATTAATAATTTACCCTGAATTCTTTTAAATTCTTCTGTAATTCTCTTGAATTTTTTAATTCACTTGAATTCTTCTAAATTTACTCAATTCTACTTAATTCAGTGGATTTTTAAAAAATTTTAACAGTTTTCATTCAATTGATCCTAAAATATTTAACTTTGCCTTAAATTAATAGGCATTTCATCAAGCTCTTCTGAATTCCCTTGAATTTTTCTAAGCGTAATTCAAATATTCTGAATTAAATTACGTTTTTTTATACTAACATTTTTTTTAGTTCATTTGAATTTTGTTTAAATTCACTTTGAATTTTTATGAATTTCATCGAATTCTTTGCTTTTACCTTAAATTCCTCTAAATGTATTCCAATTTTACGAAAATCAATGGAATTTTTATGATTTAAAAACATTCTCCAATTCATTTGAATTCTTTTGAATTTAACTTGAATTTTTTAGAAATCTTATGAATTTATCCTGAATTTGTTACCTTTTGAGCGCAAAAAAGTACCCTGTGAATGTGTCAAAAAGTACCCTTTGGTCTCTGTATTTTATCCTATAGGGACTGTGAGGCCTGAGATATTTTTCTTACTGCCAAACATGAAAATGTGAACGTGAGCCGTTACGTGAAAAATAATCCAAAAAGGATTATTCTAAGCAGGGTTCTGAAATATAAGCAAGACTTTCAACTAAATGATTCCTCACTAATTTTGCATTTAAATTTAAATTAATATTTATGCAAAACAGCTCTGTTTAGAATTTTTTGAATTATTACTATCACAAAATATCGTGAATTACGATTGTAGTACGTATATCAAAGCCATGTCTGTACGTAATTATTAAGACGCAAATAGTTCGGGAAATTAGTGATTATCAAGGATAATAGCTCCTAATTTAACCCAAAAATGAAATATAAATGAAATTTAAAAAAATCAGCAGATACCAAAGATGATCCTAAATTACAAAATGAAGATTTCGTACTATAATTTCTAGCGATAGAAATGTTTACTTAAATTGGGAGTTCGTGTTCTTGATGATCAAAAATTTGTCGATAATATTTCTAGTTAAAAATTTAACTCAAAGTATAACATTAATCTTTCTAATATACATGTTTTGAGAGAAAAATTTATAATAGCTAAATGCTGTTTATATTATGATATTCACATTGTGATTTCGTTGCTCATGATGTCGCAAATCAAAAGGTGAGAAATCAGTGCCATGATTATATAAATTATATATATTAAATAATAACGATTATGCTTGGAACTTTGATCCTCGATACGAATCGAAAATTATTATTTTTTCAATATTCGAACATTCTTCCTATTTATTCAATATTGGTGTGATTCTTAACTAAATATGCTTAGAATTATTTCCTTAAACTCGATTTTGTACTTATTAATTAATCAATTCATGAAAAATTATTAATTACTGAATTGTTGACTTATTAATAAAATACTGTTGCGCTTAGCTTTGTGGTATAGTCTCTTAGATTTTTCTTTAAAAGAACTAAGAAGATATTAATGAACTGCATGGAAAACTAATATTCGATAATTTTGAGTACAATAATAGGATCCTAAGGTTATTAATACTTGTAATTTATAATTAATATCAAATGATTCATTCACTTCAAAGTGCACTACTACTGCTTGCCACAATTTACATATCTCAAAATAATAATCTTAATCTTAGTATATTTTGATATGAAATTTATAATTTAATCTTATTCCATTTTAACAGCCTGGACATTTTAATTCTATTCATTCCAGTCCTTTTTATTTTGCTTTTTGACTATTACGTTTTGACTATTACATTTTCTTCTCATTCATATTTCGAAAGTATGATATAGGAATATCTACATTTTTTAAATATCCTTCTATTTATAGAATCGAAAACAGCACAATGAGAAGTATGTTAATTAATACATTGAAGAGAGTATTCTAATGCGAAAAAATTGTACATCGTTTTATAAAACATCTCTCTTTCTTCAGACTTGGAATTTTATAGATTGAGTTGATTACTTTTGTAAGACTGACTCAACTTCGGTGTAATGTAACTCTTAAAATCTTCCGTTGTGAACTCGATGAAAATTTTTCATTGAAGTGTCGACAATAAATTAAATAATATAACGATTCGCGGTTTTTGTTTTCGATTTTTTAAATTACAAAATTAACGTTTTAAGATAAAGATAAAGTATTAAGATGAGTATTAAATATAAATAAATTTAGAACTTCCAGCTTAAGTTTAAAATTAGATTCAATGGAAATTTTTTATCGGGGAAATACTTTAAAATATACTTGTTCTAGTATTAAGACTTCACAGAAACTAGTAATCAATGCTAGATGCTAGAATAATTTTGTTTCTAAACTTTTCGGGTTCGAAAATTCGAAATTTTTCTGCACCCGATTTCGAGGAAATCGCGAGTGTGATTGATATTGTTTTAAAGAATTTCAGTGACCAAATTTTTATGAAATTATACCGAAGTCGTTTTGGTTTATACGAATATTAATTTAAAATAAATTAGACTGATGGATATACAAAAGTTATTATATTTTATTTTTAGTTTTAAAAGAGTATTTAGTGTAAATCATTTTGAAACTTCAGCAAAGTCGAAAAAATTTCGAATAAATTTGGTCAATGAACTGAAAGAAAAAGTATACACTGAATTAGTTTTGAGTGTTAGATCAAATGTGATAATAAATAGCATATACGCATGCTGTTGCAGAAAAATTTGTTAAGAATAACAAATTGTGTTGAAGTCTAGAAGAGTGTCTTAATTTAAATGCATTTGTAACGCCTGTAAACTTGAATCGCTGTGATCATACAGTGCTTGACAAAAATAATTTAAGCATCGTTTGTTACTGAAAGAAAATCAAACAGCAATGCAAGAAAGCGATAGTTTAATGAGATTTGTAAATATTTGTAAACCTTTCGCACTCATTGTTAACAAAAAAGGTGGAAAGAAATTCTAGATAAGAATTGCATTTCTATATATTAATTGTTTTTAAAAACTGGAACTATACATTATAATTTATCTTTGGTGCCCAACTTTAGCATTATTGCATGCAATTATTATTCAATTAATTAATAAGAAATAAATCAGCTAGAGCTTAATTATTAATAAAGAAATTAATAAAGAATTTTTTCGAGTGCGAAAGGGTTGGTTATTGCGAGTTGAAAGACATTTTTGAATCCTATTTCGAAATATTTCGTAGATTTTAAGCAGTTTATTATCGATAGCTTTTATGCGATTAGAATTTGCGCATTTTAAAATATATTTTCAGTTACGATTTTAAATACTACATTGGGCAAATGTATTCTTTGATGTCTTAGTCAAAACTTTTATTCTGTCAGGACACAAACACCTTGTACATAACTGATTCCAATAACATTTTTCTTGTTAAAATATGCAGTATTTTAATTATTCCAATTTTTTTATAATGTAGTTTGTAATTTTACAACTGGATGGCTCTTTTATGTTAATTCTACAATGTGTAAAATAATAAATATGACGGAAAGAAAAAATTAGACCAGGCAAGTATAATTCATACTTCAAACATTTGAATAATGTATGTCAATAATGAACATTTTAATTCTCGGAGTGCTAATAAATTCTTGACAGAGAAGTTAGCAAGATTTTTTCAGAATGCTGATCATTAAATCTTACTGCATATATCTTGATTTCCAGTTTTCTATTTCCAGAAAATGCTGTTTAGTTCTTCTTTAACTCTCTTGATAAAAAGGAAGAAAATTTGCGGTATTATTTTGCAAATAATCGGTTGTAAATCATATCATATTACCTCTTGTTCACCTAAATTGATTAATTCGATATTTTTTTTATAGATCGTTTCTAACTTTAGTTTTGTTTTCAGCTTATTTGTGTTGCAGTTTTATAGAAAGTGTATGAAAATTAATTGTAATTTTTATTTCTTATTCTTTTAACAACTCATCTCCGCTAAAGGGAAGAAGGTATTATTTTGAAATTTGGTTTATTAATTCGTTACTAATTTTTTTAATCTGCTAGAAATTTAAAGTTTCTAATAATTCCTGCTAGGCCAAATTGTAGTTTTAAGTGACTAATTTCCTGAAACCACAAACAAATTCAAACTATTGGTTCTAAATTTAGTCATTAAGGACTGTCATATAAAGATTAATAGTCATAATAAAAAAATCAAACAGACTCTCGAAAAATTAAATGAAAAGGTACCCCCTTTTATCATTCAAGAATGTATTTTGAAAGATAATGAAGTGAGTAATAGAATTGATCCAAATAACAGAAAGCTTGACAGAAAGTTTGCTAATATAATTCATACTCAAGCTGATGTACAAAAATTGCATTTGAACATTCATTCTTTTTTGTCACATGACGAACTTAACCCTTGGTTTCTGAATATCTCGCAGATTAATATACCTTTTGAAGTCGTTAAAATTCTTAGATTGGGTGAAGGATTTAGTAACAATTATGGTGGAAAAAGTTTGTTCAATTGTTTGAAGTTGTCAAAGATGTTGAAACTAATATTGATAAAATTCCTAAAATTGAATATAATAAAAAAATTCCCAAAATTCTTGAAATTCTTGTAGAAGGTTATCTAGGATATGTTAAAAAATGTGATATTGATGCTGTAAATAAAATTATCTCCTTATCCTATGGTCTAATTATAGCTCATAAAGCTAATTATCTATTAAGATCGGTAATATCAACAATAGACTCTCCAACTAGAAAATTAGAAGAACTACTTAGCAATATTATCAAAAAATCAATAACAGTTTCGAAATATTTAGTTAAAAATAGTGCAGATTTTCTAAAACTCATTGAAGGAATCATGATTCCACAATATCACATTCTAACTTCATTTGATGCAAACGCGATTTTTGATATGCTTCTAAATGAAGGGTCATGGGGGAAAACGATCAGTGTCCATTTTTTGAAAAAAGATGAGATAATCGTTTCATCTAACAGCTCATTATAGATAGATTCGAAACGTAATTTGTAACTGAGAATTTTGATAAAAGTTTCAGTAAAAATAAACGTGAAAGATATCGGGTATCAAAGTCCACCTGCAAGTGCATGGAAGTTTGCAATAAAGATTAGAATCCAATGTCGAAATAGTGGGAAATATCAATATTTTTGAACCGATAAATCGATATCTTCATGATATATTCTTGTACTTAAACACTTTATTTAACAATACAAAATGGAAACATCGAACAATTTTTAATTTATTAATTAATATTGAGGAAAATGGAAAGAATGGTATGGACTTCAATCCATATTCTCCGCTATATCTGCACAACACTTAACTAGCATCGACTGTTTTCTTCTATTAGTGTGATATTGAAGTACATGCACAGTACTCTCTCAAACTGAAACAGTGAGATTCACTGGTTGAAATAGCCAGAAGTAGGCCACTGGTATCACTGCAGTGAGAATTTCTCTGATATTGTTATATTGTTTTCATATAAAATATTTTATTTTTCACCCATTCAATTTAAAAGTTTTTAATTTAAAAAAAATCACATTCTCATCGCGCGCTGCGCAAGTTTGAGCGCGCATCGACAACTATAACTTGGTGCTTGTGAATTCTCTTTTGTTAAAGCTCCTTCGGCTTTAGCGAACACATTCGCATCACGTATCTCGTGCTTCGCACTCGATTTTGTCGAAAATGCGAACTTTTCTACATTATGTTCAACTCTATTATATCAAATG
>JAABKJ010010648.1:0-10921 GCA_011634705.1 Andricus grossulariae
GCAATTCACGCCTACCCCGAAAGGGAAACGGCTTAATGATATAATAATAATAATAATAATAATAATAATAATAATGAAATTCAAAGAATGAATGGAATGCACGAAATGAATGCAATTCACGGAATTAGTCGAATTCCATAATTCATGGAATTCCGTAATTCATGGAATTCGCGGAATTCATGGAATTTACGGAATGCAAGTAATTCCCGATATTCATGGAATTCACGAGACTCATGCAGTTCGCGGAATTCACGGAATTCATGGAATTAATGTAATCAATGGAATTCACAGAACATACGGAATTCGCAGAATATATGAAATTCACGGAATATATGGAATTCGCGGAATTCATGGAATTCACGAAAATCATGGAATTCACGGAATTAATGGAATTCACAGAATTTGTGAATTTCACGGAATTCACGAAATTCAATGAATTCACGGAATTCGTACAATGAATGGAATTCATGGAATTCGTGAAATTCACGGAATTCATGAAATTCACTGAACGAATGAAATTCACGAAAATCATAAAATTCACGTAATTCACGGAACTAATGGACGTCATTCACAGAATTCAATAAACTTACGGAGTTCACAGAATTCATGGAATTCACGGAATTAAAGAAATGCATGGCATTCAGTGGATACACGGCATTTAGGGGATTCACAGTGTTGATAATTTGTTTGATGTTATTGTTCCTCTTTTGATTGACCTTCAGCTTTTATTGATCATAACATGTTCTCCGCCCAGTGCTTATTTTCCTTCAAAAGTTTTCCCTCTGTTTTTGAGTTTCGGGCACTATCTTTTCGTTGTGTGGGAACTCAGGTAGTAGCGTGAGGCTTCTTTTGTTGAGCAGGCTCGGACCCTTTTTCTGCTCTGCTCAGTTTCAATCAAGATGTAGGCTAATGTAGCCACTTCGGTTCGTGCAACGATTTAAAATCAATTGTGCTTCATTTTAGATAATTCGGGTATTTGAGTCCTTTCATTCAAAGTCAGTGTTTCTTTAATTTTGTAATACTTGTTCAGTGATCTCCCGACTCGATCGTCTTCCGGTGTTGTGGGAAGTGACGAGTCAGATGACGTATTACTACCGGTCGCGTCGGAATCGATCGTTAGGTGAACGATCGTAGCCGTAGCTTCGGGAGGCTACATCTTTGCCAATTTTCCGAAACAACCAAAACCTTTTTTTGCGCACAAAAGGAGTGCTGTATGGGACAGACTACGGGACTCGTATCCCGGATTAAATCGATACAAGGTATTTAGAAGTTAAGAATCACGGTGAGAAATGTCTTGTTCTTTTTCGTTGACTTTAACATGACTGAGCATGATTGCTTCGCCACCCCACGCCAGTCCGTCATTAATTCTAAACACCTGGAATCTTTTTAAAGCTCTAAAAAAGAATTTTAATCTTCTAAAATGTCCTAAAATATTTCATTCCTTTGAAATCGCGTAAAATTACTGAAATCAGCCGCTGATAATAAAAAGTGGAAATATCTCGTAGGTGAGTAAAACGCAGCTATAGAAAATTACCTAAAAAAATTGGATACAATTTCACGTCTGTAAAAAGCAGTAATAAAACATTGGCAGTAAAAAGTAGACAATGGTACTTGGGGCTAAGAAACAGGAATAGAAACACTCGGCAGTAAAAAGTGGACTCAAATTTAAAATTCCTTGGAATCTTAAAATACGCTAAATAATTTAAAATCCTTTAAAATCTTTTGAAATCCCTTGCAATTTTTTCAAGCTATAGAAAATTTCTTGCAATTATTAATTGTGCTCTAAAATATGTAAAATCCTTTGAAATATTTGAAAATCATTTCAAAATTTTTGAAATACTATATTCAAAATACCCTAAGCTATTTTCGACACCATAACATCTATACTTTAAATTATTTAGATTCAGTGAAGAATTAATCACTAGAAATTCACAGGTTACTGAGATGCAGACCCGCGTCATCCTGTGGATATAGGTGAAACGAGAAATTTCCTGCGTGGCCTCGGTGGCATAGTTGGTTAACGCTCCACTCAAAGATAGTGGCGTTCCCGGTTCAAATCCGGGCCGTGGCAGATTTTTTCTCATTTCTCCAGAAAATCATTTTCACCAGTAACGGCAAAAATTTAAATCAAAAATTAATTACTTAATTACCCTGGTCGACACCATAAGTTCTATACTTTATACCCTAAAATCTTTCAAATTCTTTCAAATCGCTTCAAATGATTTAAATCAACTGAAAATTCATTAGAATGCTTTAAAATGTCCTCAACTTAAAAATTGTTTAAAATCTTTGAAAATACCTTTTAATATTTGAAAATTTTCGAAATCCAACGAATTCCCTGAATTCTTGTAAATAAAATCTTTAAACATTTATTAAAATATCTTGAGAACTTTTAAACCCCTTAAAATCATTGATATCCTAGGAAATCTTGTGAAATAACTTGGAATCTTTTAAAATGATGTAAAACCTTACAGGTCCTATAAAATCAGTCCACGTCTTCTGAAATTCTAGGAAATTCTTCAAAACCCCATTTTTCAATTTAAAACGTATTTAATGCTAGAACTTATTGAGTTTAATAAGGCAATTGAATTTTGAGGATAGAACAGCCTTAAAATCTGTTAGAGATCAAGTAAAACATATCTTAAACTTTCCCACTCATCATAGATGTCGCGTTGATCGATATTGTATTTTACTTCTACGCAATTCTCATCATTCTCATTCTTATTGCTTGTGTGCCCTTTGTTAAAATACACGTGTTTACTCTGTGAATTCTTTTGTCTCCTCGCACTTATTTTTCCTAACAGTTTATGGGACCCAGATACGCGAAAACTCGTAGTGAGTATCAAAATAAAACGCGTGTTGTGTGTACTTTTACCCAAAAAAGTTCTTTACGGAAATTATAACCCTCAAAAAGCTAAAAGTGTCGGCCCAGCCTAAAAATGGCGCTCTGCGTGAACACGAATTCCACAGCGCGACTCGAAATGTTGTCTCGAGACAACTACGATACATGGAGGTTTCAGGCGGAAGCACTTTTCATAAAAAATGATACCTGGACGTATGTTTCTGGTGAAACACCACAACCGGAAATAACTGGAGATGGTGAGGATCGAAGACAAGCAGAGCAAAGACACAAAGAATGGCTGAAAGCCGTTCGTAAGGCAAAAGCAGATATTGTACTCTGTATAAACCCATCGGAATTACACCAAATCAAAGGATGTATTACGTCACACGATGTTTTGAGAAAATTAGAATCCATCTACGCATCTAAGGGCCCCACGCGAAAAGCCACCTTACTCAAGAAACTGACGTAGCAAAAAATGCAGGACGGGGACGACTTGAAAGAGCATCTCTTTGGATTTTTCGACGCCGTCGATAAGCTACAGGTAAACGATGATCTTTTATCAATTATGCTACTCTACAGTCTACCAAGTAATTTTTATAATTTTCGGTGCGCTATCGAATTGCGAGACAGTCTACCAGATCCTGAAAACCTCAAAATCAAAATAATTGAGGAGCATAATGTTAGGCAGGGGACGGGTGAAGGAAGTGCGAACGCCGCCATGTTCGTAAACTCGAAACAGAAATTCTCGAACAAAGGAAAGAGAGGTGGCGCTCGAAACGACGCAGCTGAAAATTCCGAAAAACAACAGAAAATTGTGTAGAAACACCTGATTGTTTTTTCGCTAAAAAGAATGTGCAAAATCCAAGTGATGTTTGGTGTATAGATAGTGGTCTGCACTTCACATTTGTGCAACAATAAAAGTGCATTTACCAACGTGATAGATACAACAAGTTATCTGAAGCTCGCAAACAATGCCACCACGACAGTGAAAGCGAAAGGTGACGTTTGATTCGAAACCGGTACAGTGAACAGTGCGGTCATACTAAAAAACACTCTCTATGTGCCGGAATTAGATACTAATTTAATTTCAGTTGCGAAAATCGTTGATAACAACTGCGAAATGACATTTTGAAAGAACGGTGCGATCGTCAAAGATCTAAACGGTAGAGATCTACTAACAGCTAATCGCGTCGGCGATTTATTTTACTCACAAGAAAATCGCGAAATATTGAATGCAGCATCCGGAGTAAAAAGCTTTAAAAGTGACGCGGAAATCTGGCACGCTCGGCTGTGGCATTTAAATTCGAAAGACACGATAGAGATGCTCAAAAGTGATTGTGCGACCCGTCTAAAGTTCGACGACTTGTTTGATCTGAGCAAGTGAAATGTTTGTCTGGCTGAAGAGATCACTAGTAGACCATTTACAAAACGAGAAAGCTTATCAAAAGCACCACTGGAATTGATTCACACATATGTGTGCGGACCAATGAGGAACACATCATTGGGGAACGCTCGTTATTTTATAACCTTTATCGATGATTGAAGTCGATGGTGTCAGGTCTATTTCATGCGTAACAAGGGAGAAGCTGTCGAGAAGTTCATAGAATTTAGGGACATGGTTGATAAACAAACCGGGCATAAAATAAAGTCCGTGCAATCCGACAACGGTCGCGAATATGTTAACCAAAAATTAGGTAATTTTCTTAAGAAAGAAGGAATCCACCATCAATTAACTGTGCCACACACATCACAGCAAAATGGGTTAGCCGAACGCAAAAATTGGAAACTCGTGAAAACCGCCCGCTGCATATTAATTCAATCTGGAATACCTCTCTCTTTTTGGGACGAAGCTATCGCTACGGCGAATCACACTCGAATAGGTGTACGACTAAAGGAATACCTGACGGGACTCCTTATGAGAAATGGTTCGCAACACGTCCGTCCCTCTCCTACCTGCGCACGTTTTTTGTCAGCAAAGTCTACATACTCAACAAGACACCGAATAAAGGAAAGTTCGACCCAAAAGGCATCGGAGGAACTTTTATTGGATACGCCGACCAATGTAAGGCCTATCGCGTGTTGATATCAGGCGAAAGAAAGGTATTCGTCTCCAGAGATGTCAAATTTCTTGACTATTTCGAATCATCATGTACTGATAAACCATTGTTTCCTGGCAAAGAAAATCACAACAAAACACAAAAAGTTGCGAGCGGAGCGACAGTTGAATCAAAAATCGTCGAAATCAGTCCCACTTGTAGGTGCAAAAATCCGACTCTAAAAGACGATGAGGAAACACCATTCCTCTGGTTTGAGAGACAAGTTGGCCAAAACCCGACTCCAAAAGACGATGATGAACCACCATTTCTCGGGTTTGAGAGAAAAGTCAATGAAAATTCCTCCAATGAAGACGAACCACACGTGAGTGATCTTGGAAGAACAAAACGAATGGCAGCTCCGGTTGACTCTTCAAACAACGAAGACGAATTCTTCGATGCAAATATCGCCATGAACGCAATCGAAATATCGCTGAAAAACGCCACAAATGGACCGAGAGTGGCTCGATGCGATCCGTCAAGAAATTAAGTGCTTAATCGCCAACGACACATGGGAATTAGTCGACATACCCACTAACGGAAAAATAATCGGATGCAGGACTATCCGAAGGAATAAATATAACCCAGACGGAATTTCAAATCGAAGAAAGGCCTTATTATTATTTATTGACACCTTCGCTCCCGTAGCTAGAATGGAATCACTCCGTCTACTCATGGCACTTGCAGCGAAATTTTATTTGGAGGTCTCACAACTGGACATCACAGCAGCGTATCTGAATGGAGATATCGATACGTTAATCTATATGAAGAAACCCGAGATGTTGCATGAGACTTTGGAAGAAATAGTCAAAATTGAAACGGACGAGAAAATCCTGTGTAAAGCAAACGAGATGCTCAACGCACTCAAATCGGGAGAAATGGTTTGCAAACTGCGAAAGGCCATTTATGGTCTACTTCAATGCGGCCGACAATGGCACGCAAAATTAAACCAAGTTTTAAAATTAATCGGTTTAAAGCCTACACATTCGGATACGTGCCTATGCACAGACAGTCAAGAAAAGGAACAGACCTACGTGCTAGTATACGTCGATGACATCCTGATTGCTTCACGCAATCTTGAAAGAGTTCAAGAAATCCAACGAAAGCTTTCGGATCACTTTGATATCAAGGTTCTCGGAGCGGCAAGCTGTTTAGGAATCGAGATTAATCAAACAAAAAGGGAAATCACGTTAAGTCAAACTGGATACATCAGCGAAGTTTTATCAAGATTCGACTTGAAAAATTGCAAGCCAGCAAGACCCCATTCGTTAGCGGAATGAAACTCGACACGTCTTCAGACACCGAGAAGATGAACTCGCTTCCATTTAGAGAACTAATTGGTGCTTCCACATATATTGCAGTTGTTACACTCGATGTCGCTGGGAGGCGGCAAAGCGAGTGTTACGCTATCTTCAAGGAACATTGAAAAGAAAGCTTGTCTTCAGAAAGGACAACAGAAGGATGGTTGGATATGCAGACGCCGATTGGAGTAGCTGTCACCTAGACAGAAGATCGTATTCAGGATACTCTTTTATCCTATCTGGAGGGCCTGTATCCTGGTGCTCACGTAAACAAAGAACCGTGGCCTTATCATCAACCGAGGCTGAGTAAATGTGCATTACGGAAGCCGCTAAAGAAGGAATGTTCCTTAGCAGTCTACTGAGAGAACTTAAATGTGATGACCTAGCTAAGATCCTGATATTTAACGACAATCAATCTGCTGGAAAACTTGCAAACAATCCAGTCTTTCACTCAAGGTCGAAGCATATTAGTATCAGATATCATTTCATCAGGAAGGCTCTACAAGATCATCCGCTTATACTGGAATATCTCCCCACCGAAGAGATGATAGCAGATGTCCTAACGCAGCCGCTTACAGCACTGAAACACGAACCTTGTGCAATCGGACTGGGACTTCGTGAGTAAAAGAACTATCAGTGTTTCAATTGAGGAGGAGTGTTAGAGATCAAGTAAAACATATCTCAAACTTTCCCGCTCATCATAGATGTCGCGTTGATCGATATTATATTTTACTTCTACGCAATTCTCATAATTCTCATTCTTATTGCTTGTGTGCTCTTTGTTAAAATACACGTGCTTATTATGTGAATTCTTTGTCTCCTCGCACTTATTTTTCCCAACACAATCAGTAAATGAATCTATAATAATTCGCAAGTTAGAAAACTGAACATCGCAGAATTTAAAACTCCTCACAGATTTCCTCGTCTGAAAATAACATAAGGATTTCTTCGAGGATATTTGAATAGGGAATGTATACAGTACCTGTGCTCAGTAACAAAATCTCTTTAATAATGATATAAGTTTGGTACATGACATATGTACTTAGCTTTCCTTGTTTCAAGGAAAACACCATTTTTGTCTAGTTCATTTGTTTCGATACCACGAAGATCATTTTCGCAGCCTGTTATTTTCTGCATAACTGCACATTGATCACGCAAAACATTTTCAGTGCGAAGAATCTTGCAAACGACGTATTCTTTTTCAAGAGACTCATCAACTATAAACTTGTTGATTCTTACAGAAGTACCGTCTTTAAAACAGCAAAAGTATTATTTGAACGTGCATTTTTCTTTGCTGTTATTGAGTACAAACACTTGTCCTTAACCATTCTTTGGTAAGGCACAGCTTCATTGGACAAATACAGTTCACGAATCCATCTCTCCTCAGCTTTTTTCGGAACTCCAAAGTACCTTGCCGAATTAATATTGCATGTTTTTTGAGTATTTTTATTTTTGCTCTTTAAATTCATACAATATGCTTGTATACGGTCTGAAGCCTCAGGAAGAATATTGTTCGATAAAATCTCGTCACACTGTCGCATACAAACTTGGCGACATATTTGATTCGTCACTCCGTTTGCCGACTTGATCATTTTGAGCAATTTCCCATTTCCCGATTCGAAGGCGGAAGCCGTATGTGCCCATGATGGACCCCAATCGACCAAAGATTTCACCCAGTGGAGTAACTGATGCACATTATACGTCATAACAATTTTCGTGTAGTACATCTCGGCATTTATCATAAATTCTTCAATCAACTTCTCAATGTGTTCTAGATCACTTCTTATGATAACGGGTTGTAACGCTACATAAAAAGCTTCTACGAGAGGGACCCAGTACTTCAATAGTTTTTTTTCTATAAACAATTCAAGAATGGGTAGTTCAAATATAAGGTCCAATACTCCCACTCCTTTGCTTTCCACTTTCCTCGATCGTTTACTGGTCGTGTTAAGCGCATTGCTTGATGAGGAAACTGAATCGATTCTATAATTGCATCGATTTCTCTCATGTCTGCAGATGTTAATATATTTGAAAGTGGTGATTTTTTCCTGTCAAACCAATAATCAGCAAATTTTTTGGTTACCCCCAATCGTAGAAAGTGCATGTCGTCAGGCACAAAACCCGAAATCATTTTGAACATTTTTAAAGTATTTAAGGGGGATACGTGTTTTACTCCACAATTATTTGTATCTTCATCATCAGGATTAGAAGGATTTACATATTTCTCCAGTACCTCTGGATCAACCATTTCGGCAGATGAAGGATTAACATTTTCAGAACTCACAAGCAGCTCTAAACACCTCCGAAAGCGTTCTTTGCTTCTTTGGATCCAGCCAATTCCTACTATTATTTTAAATACCATATTGAAAATCACAATATTTTTAGCCAGGCTCGATTCATATCGACATACCTGAACAATAAAGTTTAAGATTAAAAATATATTAATATTCCCTAACACGAGGAACTTCTCACCATTTTTAGTAGTATTTAAATCACAGTTGTTAAAATGGAAATGGCTGGATACAATAATAAAGACGCTTTGTACTTGTATTCTGAAGATAAAAATAATTTTACCACGAAGTGATTTTTTTATTATAAAAGCGAGAAACAAAAAGCCAGTAGTATTATTGTGTTCAGCCATTTAGATATATATGCAGCCCACCTTGAAGATGTAGCTTTTTCTTACATAAGTAGATGTTATGTTACACATAAAAAAAAGAACGAAATTAAAAATTATCGAAATTATGAAAGCGTCTTTTTACATGTAAATAAATTAGGGTAAACATTAAAAAACGAACAAAAGTAAAAAAGGTTTAAATTTCCTCATCAGAAATATGCGAAAAATCAGACTCAATATCATCCTCCTGGTCCCATTCTCGTTCAGCGATATCCTCATTGTACTCGTCGGTCGAAAATTGAATTCGCTTTTGGTTGCGGGCTTTTTTCGTTTCGCAAATTTTAGAGTGTAAGATACGTAAGCAAGCGTTCCTGCACGACTTGTCTCCATTCGGTTTTTTTTTTTATATTCTGTACATTTCCAGCTCTGCTAAACGTTCTCTCTGTCGTTGCGCTTGTGGCTGGCATGTTTACTATCTGAGAGGCTACGGTGCTTATTTTGGAGCCAAAAAAGTTTGATCGCCACCGGGTTCAAACGTCTAAAGTTTTTTCAGTGATCCGTATGTAATCAACAGAAAAAATGTAATTCTTATCCCGGTAATTTGCAAGCTGTGTCATGACTTCCTGTGCAGCACCTGTTTCTTCACCAAAGAGGTATTTAACCAGATTGTTAATAATCGAATTACCTTTCACTTGTATTTTGCACGAAGATGCATTCCGTTACATTTCGGATCCAGTATGTTTGCTGCAAAGTGTATAGGCTTAACGTCATTTTCCGGCGTTTCTGTAAACTTCGTCGTATAGAGTCATCGTCTTCCAAAGAAGTCGGCGAGTTGGCAAGTGCTGCCTCAAAATATGTTTCAATTTCTTGAAACGCTTCCGAAACTCGACTCAAAATACACGAGTCACCTTCCAGTATAGTTATCCACTTAGCTATAGGCAGCAAAAATTCAGGCAAGGAAGCCAAACCACACCAAAAATCCTCATCTAGGCTATTTTGTCTCACTTCTGCTTTCAGAACGACGTTCTCAGTAATTGCCAATATCTTGAGTGCCTTTCTATTCAACGTCAAGCTTTCAATATAGAAATACATGGATCCCCATCGCGTTTTACTAGGTAGCTTTAGAGATAGAGTTGATGACTAATTTAGTTTTCTTGTTTCTGCCAATTCCTCAGATTTGAGTTTCTCTTGAATCTTCCCAAAAGTGGCTTTCATGGCATGAGATGAGTTGACATCTTTGACAACATCCTTTACATTATTCGTTAGGTCTTTAAAAGTTTGCATTTCCACGATCTCTTTCACAAGCAAATTTAGCGAGCGCGCAGGACAGGAATACACTTCAATGTGAGGATATTTCAGTTGAATAATTTCTCGTGCTTTAATCATAGCTGCATCATTGTCAGTAACGACATTATGTTTACCAACATTAAAGAGAACAAAGTGGATGATCGGTTCGTTTCTGGGAAGCAAAAAATAACATTTTATTGATATTTGGTTTTAATTTTTGAAAGTTCAATTGGTTTATATTAAATATATTAAAGTAATAAAGGAAAGATTTCACTTCTACACACAATCTTTTTATAATAACGTAAAAAACACAGCATAACCTTCTGTTACTCCAACCGTCACATTTCAGTCCTAATATATCTGAAATAATTATTTGTATGTGAACATCCTGTTGCATTCTCTCGTATTCTGCCTCCAAGAGAGAATTACTTAACATGTAATTTGAAGGTTAAGAACCAGTGATAGTTTCGCACCTCCGAGTGCTCCGATCACAAGGACAATTACTTTGACCAAATATTTTGGGTAAAGTCGTTGCAACTCCCTTTTAAGGTCTTGATACCTCTCCTCCTTCTCCTTCTCCTTGGCAGTGATGTTGTAGTCAGCCGCAGCCGAAAATTCGATCACGAGTATAGTTCGTTTTTTTAAGTCTTGGAGAACAATGTCAGGCCTCGAGTGAGCAACGGAGACTGCTGTCCGAAAATCTCAGTTCCAGAAAATTTGGCACTTCTCATTTTGGACAATTGACTCTATCTCCCTTGGAGCGTTCGGCAGGGCAGGGTCG
>JAABKJ010010649.1:0-10921 GCA_011634705.1 Andricus grossulariae
GATGCAAAAGGCTGTTCTTCTGGGATCACTTCATCTGGTCCGACAACACTGTTCCTCATAACATTCTACAAAGATTGATAGCTCTAAAAAAGTATCAAGAGGTGAAATTTTTATCTCCAACTGCCCGTCTGCCCCGTAAGGTCATCCGCGGCTAGAGACCTGACTCCAAGGAACAGTGTTGAAGGATCTTTTCTCGCGTGAATTTTCCGCTCTTGCTTACCTTCTAGGACAGAAGAAGCAGAAGTGGATGACGTACACGCTGCAGTCGCGTCGGGATTGGTTGCTCTAAGGAACCATGATCACAATGCTATCGGAACAGTTTTGTCAAATACAAAAGATTGGGAAGGTGGGCTCAAAGAACGCATGAAATAGATCGTACGACTGTTTTGAATATTAATGGCAGGAACACTTTTTTATTTTGGCCTGAATTTGCCTCAACTATTTGTACGAACTTATAATGGAATAAATATACATTTCGGAAATAAAATTTTAATTTTAATTCGAATTTGGAGGGGGGGGGAAATTAACCTAGGATAAATCTGAGAAAACCAAACAAGGGCCTGACGAGTTTGCCCTATATGGGGCGTTGGCAAGTGCGAGCGTGACGCGCCTTGTAGGGTCCTTGTCAGCTTTCCAGACCAGGACCGCACTAGAACTAGGGCAAACTGGCGAGAACCCCATCAAAATTTCTGCACGGGAAGACACGACATGGCATGACATGATATGATATGATATGATTTTTATTATTAATTTACTTCAAGTATATTATACTTATTATAGCAGATAAATATGATGATAATTATTATTAGTATTATTAGAAAATACATGAGATAAAAAATGTGTGTGAGGACAATTCCTTGGAAAATGTAAGGCTTCAAGAATTTCGAATGTTTTGAAATACATATGCTGAAAAGACAATTTTTCAAATAATTATGTCGACATCTCCATTCAATATCAGTCTATTTGCTAACGGTGTCATGTATATGACTACTGTCTGTCCAAAAAATATAGAGACTTCAAATTTTTGTTCAGATTATAGTGAAAATCTCAACAGGAAATAATGGTAAAAATATGGGATGAAGTACATGTCGCAGATAAAGATTTTCCCTTTACTTATACAGAGTTTTGAAATTTTCAGACGATTGGCTATTTTTCCTTGATGAGTGAAATGTACAAAAGAACCATTATGTTGCGATCATTTCAGAATACTTAACGGACCCGCAAGGTTGAGCGCGCCTAGGGCGCGCGACTGTTGGTTCCCGCGTTTTGCGCCCGATATTATATTTATCTCGCTCTTCGCGCTCGATAATGTTTTTACCTCGCGCTTCATGCTTGGTCTTTGAATTTCCCCCACAATTGTGCATAGACCTTTTAAAATTAAAGGTGAGAGCATCGACAACTGTAATTTGGCGATTGTGAATTCTCTTTTATTAAAGCTCCTTTGGCTTCAACGAACACATTCTGATCACGTATCTCGTCCTCAGTCTGGTACTGCTTATTCAGATATTGCAAAATAATGTAACAGTTTTATTTTTCATGAGAACTTGAATAGCTGCTCCTTATTTTGCACTAATTTTTATTCTCAGATACCCTGAAAAATGTATAATTTCAATAAATTCATATTATTACAATTCATAATATGCATTGGTATTGAAACATACGTATTTTCATTGTTTTGTTTTTATAATTTCCAAAAAGTACGCATCCTATAAGAAAAAAAAAACATTTTGTTATTAAACATTTTATTGCAGCTTGTGTCGTTTTCCCATAAATTTAATTTGTTTAGTTTCAATGTTATTTTTTATGATTTAAACGAAAAATATGCATCTTAGCCTGACGTGATTTTAAGGAAATTTGTAGATATAATTTAGGCGAGAAAATTTGGTAAATGAAATGTTATTGTACATTGTGTCCTTTTCCCAAAAAGATAATTTCTTATTAGTAATATATATTTATAACAAGAGTTTATAACAAATTACTAGATTTTTGTTGGTTGAACAAATTTTTTCTTTTCATTTTTTTGGTTTCTTGTGGCGTTTTTAATAATTAATAACAAATTGTTAGCTCTTTTTTTCGTGAAACACTTTTGTTTTATTTTTTGTAGCTTATGTCGTTTGTCCAAAAATTCAATTTTTTTATTTTGAATGCTGTTTTTTACGAATTTGAAAAAAAACTACGCGTTTTATCGAAAAGTAATTATTAACAGATTTGCAGATCTCTTTTGAATGCATAATTTTTGTTGGCTCATCTTTTTTCGTATCTTCTATAGTTTGACCGCAAAATGGAATTTCTTATTTTTCATTATTTTTTTGTGTGATCAGAATGTGAATTTTCGGGGTTTCAACAAAAATCAAAAAGTTTTTATGACAATCTTGCAGAGTATTCAAAAATCAATGTTCGTCTTTTTGAATACTACGAACAGCAGTACATAGAATTTTCAAATTCGAAAAATGAGTAGTCTCAAGAACTTAGTTTAGGACACTTAAAGAGTATACCAAAGGCCAATCGAACCTGCCAATTTTCTGTCGGGAATTTCATTATTCGGGAATTTTCCAATTCGGGATTTTGAAATTGCGGCAATTTTATAATTTCGGGAATCCTACTATTCGGGAATTTTTATTTTATTTCTTTTTTTTTCAGTCGTCCCTTAAAATCTTAATATACTTTTTGTAAAGTTTTAAAATCAACTTGACTGAGTTTCTATTTAATATTTAACTTTTATAAAATTTGAATACAATTTTTCGATAAGTAAATTTTAAATTTTTAAAAATGTACCTGTAATAAAATTTTTATATCCATTTTAATTAATTAGAACTTAGAACAATTAAGTTTCTACAGAAAAAAACGAATCTTCCACAAAATAGTTAGATTTTTAACCAAAAAGATAAATTTTTAACAACATGCATGCATTTTTAATTAAAAACAATCAATTGAAAACGAAAAATTGAATTTTAACCAAATCGTAAAATTGTTGACCGAAAAATGAATTTTTAATGAAGAAGATGAAGTTCTAACTAATGAGACTACTTTTCTACCAAGAAAATAGGAATTTGAAACAAAATACGTGAATTTTCAACTAAAGATGAATTTTCAAACAAATATAGAATAGGTCAATTTTCAGTTACAAAAATTTATTTTCAACAGAAGAAAGACAAATTTTCAACAAAATGTTTTGATTCTCAACCAAAAATAGAACAGGTCTATTTTCAATTAAAAATTTTTTTTTTCAATTTGCAACAAAATAGTTAAATTATTATCTACCAAAGGAATGGGCTTTTAACTACATACATGCATTTTTAACCAAAAATAAAATAGTTAAATTTTCAGAAAAAAATTGTCAATCAAATAAAATAAATTTTTAACGTAATAGTAACATTTTTAACCAAATTAATTTTCTATAAAAAAATACACGTCTTCAACAAAACACATGAATTTTCAACTGAAGATAAATTTTCATTCAAAAATAGGATAGGTCTATTTTCATTTACAAAAATTAATTAATTTAATCAAACAGACAAATTTTCAACCAAGAAGATTGAATGTCTACCAAAAAAGATAAATTGTCAACAGAAAGCACGAATTTCCTGCTGAAAACCAGACGTTTTTAACAACGAAAAAATAGAATTTTCAACAAAATAGTTAATTTTTTAACCAAGCAAAGCAATATCTATCCAAAAAGATGAAGTTTCAACTAATGAAACTACTTTTCAACGAAAAAGTACGAATTTTCAACAAAATAGTTGAAGTTTCACAGAAAAAAATGTTCAGTTAACTAATTTTCAATTTAAAAAAAAAAATTTCGAAACAACAAGATAAATTTTAAACCACGAAGAGTTATTTTCTATAAATAAAGAGTAATTTCTACAAAATACATGAACTTTCGAACAAATATTTGAATTTCAAAAGAAATGTTTGAACTAATAGTTCAAATAAAGAAATGAATTTCTAACCAAAAATAGAAGAGGTGAATTTTCAGTACAAACTAAATCTTCAACCAAATAAAATAGTTTCCAACGAAATAGTTACATTATGAACCAAGCCGATGAATTGAAAATCAATAAGATCAAATTTGTATCAAAAAAGGTAAATTTTCCACATAAAATGGAATAGGTAAATTTTCAGCAGAAAAAATTAATTTTCAACCAAAAATATAAATTCTTCACCCAACAAGACTAATGTTCTACCAAAAAAGATAATCAGGTTCAGAAAAGGAGGGTGAAGAAAGAAAGAATGGACGGGGGGATGGAAGGGAATAAAATTAGACAAAGTAAAAGAGTTTAAGTATTTGGGATATACCTTGTAAACAAGTGGTGACCATAGAGCTGATATAAGAGAAAGGATCAAAAAAGCAGCAGAAGTATTAGGTATTAGGTTATGGAGCAGAGATATGGGGATGGAAAGAAAGTAAAGAGATTGAGAGTTTATAAGAGAGGTGTATAAGGTCCACCCAGGGGTAGATTGGAGGACGCCAGGATGTATGGTGAGAGAAGAAGTGGAAAAGGGATAAATTAAGTACTAGAGCGGGAAAGAGGGCATAGGATTTTGAGATCAAGCTGAGGGAGGGAAAGGGAGGGGAGTTAGAGAGAAAGTGTTTGACGGAGGTAGAAGAAAGGAGAGTGAGGGCGATAGAATAAACGAGATGGGAAGAAGAAAGGAGGGAGTTCTTTAACGCTAGATATATAGGAGACCGAAGTGGAGTAAACTATGAAGAAGTGGAAAAAAGGGAGAGGGAAAGACAATTAATAGAAGGATGGGGGATGATTGAAGAATCAAAATAGAATAAATGGTATAAGATGATAAAAAACGAACGAAAACCAAAGTATTTAGTAAAGAAATGGACAGAGAAAAAATGAACCAGAATAACAAGGTTTAGATTGGGAAACGAGGTAAGGGCAGGTATGTATTGGGAAAGAAAACAGAACAGAAAGGGCAGACTACGCGCCTAAAATATTCGCAAACGTGAATTAATTGACACCTGCTCTGGAACCGAAGGAGGTCATACGAAAATTGGTGCGTCATTTTGGTAACGAGATAAAATACGCGATCGTAGGAAGGGGCATCGACAACAGCGAGCAACTTATCAAATTGCTCGAAGAATTGAATAGAATTGGCAGCACGAACAATGGCCAATCAGATAATCGAGAATGGCGCGGTAAAAATAGCTTCTCACGAGAAAATAATACGCAAAATACTGGCCGATGGAGGACAACGACCCCGTACAATAATTATCCTCGACCAAATTACGGCAGCGAACCCTGATCAACTACAAACAACGCAGGAAATCGTGCAGTGATCAATTCAGAAGCAATAAAAGACGCAAATTCTGGGGGCCAGCGAGCCTCATACGAAGGAAGTTCTTTAAACAGCAGAGAAATCGACCCCCATATCGCGTGCAAAACGTGGAGGTAGAGGATGACGTCGAACCAGAGAACAACGAATATTATAATGAAGAAGAAACACGACAACATACAGGTGGCAGGAATCTTGAAAAAGGCACTCATTGACACAGGTGCTGAGATTACCTGCATATCCGAGGAGTTCTTCAATGATAACAAGGAGAGATTCCAGCTGTATCCTTGCTTGCCATTGGCAGGTGTAGCGTCGGCAGGACCCCTGGGGGGCAAGGCAGTCCGACTAACGCGACAAATCTACGCGGACGTACTACTGCCAGACACCGTCATCCAATTAGCATTCCTAATTGTGCCACGCCTCTCACGTACGTGCATAATTGGAATCGACGTATTGGACGAACATCGGACCAATATAAACCTCGACACGAAAACGTTAACCTTCCCCTATCTACTCGGACAACCAGCGATAAGAATTCTACAAGATGAAGGCAGAGACGATCAAAATGAAAATTTAAGCCTATGTGCGCTCGAATCAACCATCATTGAAGACCGTGGGACCAATGAGAAGTTCATGGAGGAGAAGAGTGTAAAAATAGAACTCCAATTGGAAATAACACAGGGTGGGATTGAATTAAAAATGGATGAAAGTCAGGGAAACACGATGCAAGAGCGAGAAAGCTCGGCGAGATTCTATGGGTGCATAGGCGTGTGTTCCGTCGAGAGCCCTAACGTTGGGCATAATACAGCGCTCAAATAGCCCATATATCAACCCGGTAGTGCCCGTGAAAAAGAAAGACGGAACGATTCGACTCTGTCTGGACGCGCGCAGACTCAATGAGATATTAATTGAGGACTGGGAGTGTCCAGAAACAGCGGGAGTTCTATTCCACAAATGTAAAGGGATGAATTTAATGTCGAAAATAAATATGACCAGCAGTTTTTGGGAGCTGTCTGGATCTGGAACGAAGAGGCACAGAAAAGCTTCGAAAAAGTAAAGAAATTATTACGTGACTCGATAATGTTGCACTTTCCGGATCCCAATCGATGTTATTATTCAGAGACAAATGCCAGCAACTACGCGTTAGGAGCGGTGCTGTATCAATTGAACGACAAAGAGGAAAAAGAAATTATAACTCTTGCCAGCCGCACCTTGAAAGGACCAGAACTTACTTAATTCACAACCGGAAAAGAACTCTTGGCGATAGTCCGGACCGTGCAGAAGTTTCGCACGTACTTGCACGGGGCCGAGATCGTTAACCGCACGGAGCACCTAGCGCTCACATTTCTGAAAACGTACAAATTCGCCAATTCACGATTAAGGCTCTGGATACTGGCAATTCATAATTATTAAATCAGGACCGTACATTTACCCGGAAAAGAGAATATAATAGCAGATGTATTAAGCAGAATACACGATAGTGAGAGCTACAAAAAGAATCGTGGAGAAGCTCGCGTAACTATTAATGTGCTCAGTTACCAATGGACTCAAGAGATAGAAGAATTATTAAGAAACATCCCTCTGATGCAAAAAGAAGATAGGAAAATTCTCAGAACCCACACAAAAAATTTTATGGGAAGTTCATAACTCATATGGACATCCAGGTGCTGTAAAGACCTATAAAATGTTACGGGAATCGTTCTACGCGCCACGGCTAGCTAAAATCACGCGAAACATTCTCGCAACATGTGACTCGTGCCATCAAAAAAAATTATCAACGCAAGCCGCACAGGCACTGCAGGAGCCTGTGCTGTCAAAAGAACAATTAGAAATTATCTCAATTGATTTTTTTGGGGCCTTAACGAAAACAAAGTTCGGTTATGAACACCTGCTCGTGATGATAGATACTTTCACCAAATATACGGAGCTGCCACCTCTCAGAAGAGCAACAAGTGAAATCACGATAAAAAATTAGACGAATTCTTCGAAAACATTGGAAAACCTGAAAAAGCATTATCTGATCGAGGCACGCAATTCACGAGCCATTGATGGAGAGAAGCAATGGGAGAAAAAGGAATGCAAATGGTACTCACGTCCATACGACTTCCACAAGCAAATATGGTAGAATGGGTAAATCGTGGACTAGCACGACTATTCAGAACCCTCCTACGTCCTGAAAAAGACGCAGGATGGTATTTTCAACTAGAAAACGTGGAGACAATTAGATAAGAGTCACACCACGATACTACCGAGCTCACTCCTTACGAGGCCCTATGGGGGAGGAGGCCCAAAAGATGGTGAATGAGTTTACGGCCACAAACACCGCCCCCACCCCAAGCCAATGGACTAGAGCAGCTCGAGTGCTGAGAGAAAGGATTAAAAGAAAGAGGGAGAAACTGTTGGAACGCATCAACAAGAAAAAGAAAGGCATACTCTTTCACAAGGATGAATGAGTATTAGCAAGAGCGTGCAACTTTTCTAACACAACGATAGGAGCAACGACTAAATTTCTGGCACTATGCGACGGATCGTACAGGATCAAGAAGCAAATTGCCACAAACGTCGACATTTTAAGTGAGACGGATAGCGATAAGAGGAATGGACAGTACCACGCAAACGATCTTCGTAGGTACCTGAGATGAAAAAGCGAGAGTGGGGAGGAAGGAAATTCAGCATGAAAATTCGAGGGGTCCTAGTAGCTGTCGAAAATTTCGGGTAGGTCAGTAATAGGCTGAAAGCCAATCATGCCAGACGCAAGCACCAGAATTGCAGTCATCGACATCCATCCTTGCATTGGAATTCAATGCAACATGGATCAAGAAGTGGAAGAGGATTTCCAACCTGACGAGCACCACTACAAAACAGTAACAACGCGTGCAAGATTTACATGCCCAAGGAAGCACAAAGCCCGACTACCTAACAACACAACAGTCTCGGAGGTGAACGCTTCGCGCTTCGAAAAAAACGTTCGCAAAAGAAAAGTGGGTACCACGGACGTCACAACCCCGGAGGACCGAGTCATCGTGGCCCGGCCATACATCCCATGGTGTCACAAAGAGGATACGACCGCTGCGAAGGAAAAAATTGTGGAAGGAGAGTTAATTCGACTCACCGAGACAACCACAAATGAGGACAGCCCTATTCACGAGCAGCCGGATAAGATACTAAAACCTATAGTCATAGACTTGGGGAAAGAACCAAAGGTTGTGACGCTCAACAGTGATGACGGAGAGGAGGCGTCACACCTGAACAGGCAGAGTGACGTCACATTGCGAGACACAGCTTCAAAAGAAAGCGAAGCGCAAGTCACTCAATAACCATCGACGATGCGATTCTACGTGAGGCTAGAAGCAATTCCTTAGATCTAGTTTTCACAAAGAAGAAGGCAGCCCCCATCGAAGAGCAGGAGCCAGAACCACCGAGGCAAGCCAATTTTTCAGAGACGGAGCGAAGTTGGCTGGACTGGCATCCCAGCAAGACGGCAGCCGACCTCGAACGGTATAAATCGTGGACTCTGGGCCAGACTTGGCCCTATCTAAAGACTGGACCTTCGGAGAGAAGAAGGCGGAAAAAGTTCTCTAACTCCACAACAGGGAAGACCGGCAGAGACTCGAGCAGAACAACCAGGGAACCATCCAGAAAAATTGAGCGAGTCACAATTAAGTCGGCAAATCCAAAAGTTAATTTTTTTTCTTCATATACTTTGTCTTTCTCTTATCGAAAACTCAATTGTTCCTACTTAATTTTGGGTGGCAGTTGTAACCTGCGAGTTACAAGGGTCGCCTGAGGGTAGTCAAGAGAAATAACTCCTGTTGAATGCATATACGAAATCGCAACACACAGGAGAAGCCACACGAACTCCCACGCAACGATATTGCGTAAGAGCGAGAGAGAGAGGGTAAAGTGTGGCAGCGAGAATAAAAAGCGCTCCCCGGCCGAAAAACGGCACTTCGAAATCTTGTGCCACCAATAGCCGAGATCTCAGGGTGAAAACCTTGTGGGAGGGACTGGGGATCAATCCTCTCTTCCTTGCCACATTCTTCACTCATTCCAAACGTGAAGAAACTCTTAAGAGAGTCCTGACAGTGATTCTACCGCTAAAGACTGTTTATAAAGAGTTATTCTCCTTTCGGAATTGCGATCCTCGACTCTGGTGGTGAAAAATTGAAGAGTTCCCTTTTCGCGCACGTTCTTTGAGACTCTTGATCTTCGATCATTTTGAGAGAATTGTACTTAAAACTTTCTGTTGACAAGAAATAGTCACTGGCATCTCGACCATCGACTCAATAGCATTATTCAGCAAGGCAGAGGTTGTACCGAAGCCCCAGGTAAATATAGTGTTGGAACGTTAGCTGAGAAGAAGTCATTGGCATTTCAACCATCGTTTCAAGAGCATTATTGTGCAAGGCAGAGGTTGTACCGAAGCCTCAGGTCAATATAGTGTTGGGACATTAGTTAAGAAAACTACAAATTTGTATCTTAGCGATCTACAGACAAGAAGAGGAGTTGTACTGCTGGCATTGGCTGCGAAAGTCCGAAGATACAAATAGTGGTAAAAGCGAGTATTTTCTGTCAAAAGGGACCTGAGGCTCGAACGTTCTCGAGCCCAGGCGACAAAATCCGCGCGTGAGCCTACAGCCCCCTAAGGGATTAACTAGCATTCAATTGTATTTCTACTGAATCAATAAATATCAATTTTGAAGTGTATCTATTAAAATAATTGTGTTTTATTAAAATTGAGTAAAGTAAAAGAGAGAGAGAGAGAGAAAAACATAGACTGTGCCTGAAATACAGGTCTACAAACTCTTACATTCAATTTAGCTAGCTATTATTATTCAGTTTTATTGTGTGCTTTCAACTGCGTTCTAGGATAATCCTTCTATTATTTTAATCTTGAATATTACGAATTTAGGGTGAAGCGTTTTTTAGCTAGAAGATAGGGCCCTGTGTTGTAAAAATGAATTAGAGCAGGCATTTTTGAATAAACAAATTTTCAATTGTAAGAGGTTATGAGGGATTAGAGCAAGTTGACAAATACGTATATCTGGGTAGTCTATTCACTAGCGACGGAAAAATAGATGGGGAGTTAGATAGGCGCATAAATGCGGGTAAGAAGGTTATCGGTAGAGCAGGGTCCATTCTCAGAGATAAAAACAAATAAAAAAAAGCTGAAATGACCATACATAATTCTATATTTGTACCGCCTGTACTATGCGGTAGCGAGACTTGGACATGTCAAGAAAAGGACAAGAGTAAAATTAACGCGATTGTCATGAAACCTCTGCGCACAATATGCGAGAAAACACTGATGTACAAAGTCCGAAACGAGATAATCCTCAAAGAATGTGGCACAGGGAGACACTAATTGATATATGGGAAAGAAATCAGTTGAGTTGGTTCGGACATCTTGAAAGAATGAAATATGAACGACTGACCAAACAGGTGTATAAAGGCAAAGTAAATGGAAGCATGTCCAGAGGTAGACCGTCGAAAGAATTGTTAGAATCTGTGAATGGGACATTAATCCGAAGAGGCATAAGATGCTATAGAAACATGAGAGCTTGCATGAAAAAATGCATGGACGTGAAGGAAGCTAGAGTAGTATGCCAGGACAGAAAAGTTTGGCGACAAA